>CM051272.1:34290081-34520081 GCA_027921565.1 Artemia sinica
TCAGGGGGGAATTTTACCGATTTTTTTTCGGGAGACGTAAGCTAACTTTTAAATTAAATTTTAGCCCTTTTGTTAATTTTTAACAAGAAATGGCTGAAAAGTGTTTTGGGGGAGATGGGTATTAGTCTCTCATAGGCGTGTGTTGTCTGAAACCTATGATTTGGGATGGGTGGCTTGCTATTTTTGACTTTTCTGAGCTTTGTACGGGGATTAATTTTACATAAGGAGGAGGGTTTCCAGGGGTGAAATTCTCAGGGGGAAATTATACCAATTTTTTTTTCCGGAGACGTAAGCTAACTTTTAAATTAAATTTTAGCCCTTTTGTTAATTTTTAACAAGAAATGGCTGAAAAGTGTTTTGGGGGAGATGGGTATTAGTCTCTCATAGACGTGTGTTGTCTGAAATCTATGATTTGAGATGGGTAGCTTGTTATTTTTGACTTTTCTGAGCTTTGTATGGGGATTAATTTTACATGAGGAGGGAGGTTTCCAGGGGTGAAATTTTCAGCGGGAAATTTTACCGATTTTTTTATTTTGATTTTTTTCCGGAGACGTAAGCTAACTTTTAAATTAAATTTTAGCTCTTTTGTCTTAGGGATTTGCTCCTCAAATTTTTAAATTAGAATATGAGTGCGTCGCTTTATTATTATAGCGATCAGAAATTAAATTATAAAAAGTTTCTTCCACTGAAAGTAAGGAGCACCCTCAAAACTTAAACGGGTAGAAATAGAGACTGTTTCCAAAGATTTAGGATTCATTAACTTTAGTTTTGTCAGTCAAAAGCTATGAGCTTGAGAAAATTGCCTGATTATCGAAAAATGGGGAAACACCCTCCAAAAGTCGACAGGAACGGTATTGTCTTGAGGGGGGATTCTCCATGGAAGAGGGGAAGGGTATTTTTACATGAAAACAACTTCAACTATGGCCCACCCCCCGCGATCAGAAATTAAATTATAAAAAAGTTTCTTCAACTGAAAGTAAGGAGCAACATCAAAACTTAAAACGGGCAGAAATAGAGGCTGTTTCCAAGGATTTAGGATTCATTAACTTTAGTGTTACCAATTCAAAGCTATGAGCTTGAGAAAATTGCCTGATTATCGAAAAATGGGGAAACACCCTCCAAAAGTCGACAGGAATGGAATTGTCTTGAGGTGGGAATTTTCCATGGAAAAGGGGAAGGGTATTTTTACATGAAAACAACTTCAACCGTGGCCCACCCCCTGCGATCGGAAATTCAATTATAAAAAAGTTTCTTCAACTGAAAGTAAGGAGCAACATCAAAACTTAAACGGGAAGAAATAGAGGCTGTTTCCAAGGATTTAGGATTCATTAACTTTAGTGTTACCAATTCAAAGCTATGAGCTTGAGAAAATTGCCTGATTATCGAAAAATGGGGAAACACCCTCCAAAAGTCGACAGGAATGGAATTGTCTTGAGGGGGGAATTTTGCATGGAAAAGGGGAAGGGTATTTTTACTTGAAAACAACTTCAACTATGGCCCACTCCCCGCGATCAGAAATTAAATTATAAAAAAGTTTCTTCAACTGAAAGTAAGGAAAAACATCAAAACTTAAGCGGGCAGAAATAGAGGCTGTTTCCAAAGATTTAGGATTCATTAACTTTAGTGTTACCAATCCAAAGCTATGAGCTTGAGAAAATTGCCTGATTATCGAAAAATGGGGAAACACCCTCCAAAACTCGACAGGAATGGAATTGTCTTGAGGTGGGAATTTTCCATGGAAAAGGGGAAGGGTATTTTTAGATGAAAACAACTTCAACCGTGGCCCACCCCCCGCGATCAAAAATTCAATTATAAAAAAGTTTCTTCAACTGAAAGTAAGGAGCAACATCAAAACTTAAACGGGAAGAAATAGAGGCTGTTTCCAAATATTTAGGATTCATTAACTTTAGTGTTACCAATCCAAAGCGATGAGCTTGAGAAAATTGCCTGATTATCGAAAAAATGGGGAAACACCCTCCAAAAGTCGACAGGAATGGAATTGTCTTGAGGGGGGGGATTTTTGCATGGAAAATGCAAGAGTTGGAATATTTCAGTAGTGTATTGTCATGGTTTACCTTGTCACAATTACATTCTCTTGATTTTTCAATCGACAAAACACCACTGAAATATTCCAACTCTTGCATTTCACGAAAGAAATTCAAAATGAACTTTGAAAAATCAAGAGAATGTAACTGTGACATGGTAAACCACGACAAAAAACTAGTAAAATATTCCAACTCTTGCATTTCAATGAAAGAAATTAGAAATTAACTTTGAAAAGTCAAGAGAATGTAACTGTGACAAGGTAAACCATGACAAAACACTACTGAAATATTCCAACTCTTGCATTTCAACGAAAGAAATTCAAAATGAACTTTGAAAAATAAAAAGAATGTAACTGTGACAAGGTAAACCATAATAAAACACTACTGAAATATTCCAACTCTTGCATTTCAATAAAAGAAATTCAAAATGAACTTTGAAAAATCAAGAGAATGTAACTGTGGCAAGGTAAACCATAACAAAACACTACTGAAATATTCCAACTCTTGCATTTCAACGATAGAAATCCAAAAATCAGCTTTGAAAAATCAAGAGAATGTAACTGTGACAAGGTAAACCACGACAAAACACTACTGAAATATTCCAACTCTTGCATTTCAACGAAAGAAATTCAAAATGAACTTTGAAAAATCAAGAGAATGTAACAGTGACAAGGTAAAGCACAACAAAACACTACTGAAATATTCCAACTCTTGCATTTCACGAAAGAAATTCAAAATGAACTTTGAAAAATCAAGAGAATGTAACTGTGACAAGGTAAAGTACACCAAAACACTACTGAAATATTCTAACTCTTGCATTTCAACGAAAGAAATCCAAAATGAACTTTGAAAAATCAAGAGAATGTAACAGTGACAAGGTAAAGCACAACAATACACTACTGAAATATTCCAACTCTTGCATATCAACGAAAGAAATTCAAAATGAACTTTGAAAAATTAAGAGAATGTAAAAATCCAAAATGAACTTTGAAAATCAAGAGAATGTAACTGAGACAAGGTAAACCACGACAAAACACTACTGAAATATTCCAACTCTTGCATTTCAAGGAAAGAAATCCAAAATGAACTTTGAAAAATCAAGAGAATGTAACTGTGACAAGGTAAACCATAACAAAACACTACTGAAAAATTCCAACTCTTGCATTTCAACGAAAGAAATCCAAAAATGAACTTTGAAAAATCAAGAGAATGTAACTGTGACAAGGTAAACCATGACAAAACACTACTGAAATATTCCAACTCTTGCATTTCAAGGAAAGAAATCCAAAATGAACTTTGAAAAATCAAGAGAATGTAACTGTGACAAAATTTTTATTTCAAGTCATTCACCCGGGTTTTTCGCTAGCAACTCGGCCCACAGTACAGCACTATAAGTACTCTAAGACATCCCGCTCCCATCCCTCCAAAAATATTTTGGTCAGAGATTTCTTGTTAAAAATTTTTATAATGAATCCTAGATCTTTGGAAACAGCCTCTATTTCTGCCCGTCTAAGTTTTGATGTTGCTCCTTAATTTCAGTTGAAGAAACTTTTTTATAATTGAATTTCTGATCGCGGGGGGTGGGCCACGGTTGAAGTTGTTTTCATATAAAAATACCCTTCCCCTTTTCCATGGAAAATTCCCCCCACAAGACAATTCCATTCCTGTCGATTTTTGGAGGGTGTTTCCCCATTTTTCAATAATCAGGCAATTTTCTCAAGCTCATAGCTTTTGACTGACAACACTAAAGTTAATGAATCCTAAATCTTTGGAAACAGCCTCTATTTCTGCCCGTTTAAGTTTTGATGTTGCTCCTTAATTTCAGTTGAAGAAACTTTTTTATAATTGAATTTCTGATCGCGGGGGGTGGGCCACGGTTGAAGTTGTTTTCATATAAAAATACCCTTCCCCTTTTCCATGGAGAATCCCCCCTCAAGACAATACCATTTCTGTCGACTTTTGGAGGGTGTTTCCCCATTTTTCAATAATCAGGCAATTTTCTCAAGCTCATAGCTTTTGACTGACAACACTAAAGTTAATGAATCCTAAATCTTTGGAAACAGTCTCTATTTCTACTCGTTTAAGTTTTGATGGTGCTCCTTACTTTCAGTTGAAGAAACTTATTTATAATTTAATTTATGATCGCTAAAATAATAAAGCGACGCACTCATTTTCTAATTTAAAAATTTGAGGAGCAAATCCCTAAGACAAAAGAGCTAAAATTTAATTTAAAAATTAGCTTACGTCTCCGGAAAAAAAAATCGGTAAAATTTCCCCTGAAAATTTCACCCCTGGAAACCCCCCTCCTCATGTAATTAATCCCCGTACAAAGCTCAGAAAAGTCAAAAATAGCAAGCCACCCATCCCAAATCATAGGTTTCAGACAACACACACCTATGATAGACTAATACTCATCTCCCCCAAAACACTTTTCAGCCATTTCTTGTTAAAAATTAACAAAAGGGCTAAAATTTAATTTAAAAGTTAGCTTACGTCTCCGGAAAAAAAACGGTAAAATTTCACCCTGAAAATTTCACCCCTGGAAACCCTCCTCCTCATGTAAAATTAATCCCCGTACAAAGCTCGGAAAAGTCAAAAATCGCAAGCCACCCATCCCAAAACATAGGTTTCAGACAACACACGTCTATGAGAGACTAATACCCATCTCCCCCAAAACACTTTTCAGCCATTTCTTGTTAAAAATTAACAAAAGGGCTAAAATTTAATTTAAAAGTTAGCTTACGTCTCCGGAAAAAAAATCGGTAAAATTCCCCCTTGAAAATTTCACCCCTGGAAACCCCCCCTCCTCATGCAAAAGTAATCCCCGTACAAATCTCAGAAAAGTCAAAAATAGCAAGCCATCCATCCCAAATCATAGGTTTCAGACAACACACACCTATGATAGACTAATACTCATCTCCCCCAAAACACTTTTCAGCCATTTCTTGTTAAAAATTAATAAAAGGGCTAAAATTTAATTTAAAAGTTAGCTTACGTCTCCGGAAAAAAAATCGGTAAAATTTCCCCCTGAAAATTTCACCCCTGGAAACCCTCCTCCTCATGAGTAGAAAGGCCTCAGGAGGTCCGATCCCTCACCCCTGCTGCCATCTACAATCGAGTCTAACGGTACATAATCGCATAGACAATGTTATTGAACCGCTAACGGAACAGGGTCAATGACCTAAATTTCCAAAGGTCGATTTATTTCTGGATCACGTGTGACAGATGATGTCATGATTGATTGATTTGTCACGAAAGGGGAATTAATTTGTTGTTTCTAAGGGGAATTATTGATTCACGAAAGGGGAATTAATTTATTGTTTCCAAGGAGAATTGTCTCCTGGACGAAGTTTATTAATATCTTTGGAGTTCGACCAGAATTGTTTCCGGGAAAACAGGATCACGTGTTTCTAACAGATGATGTCATGATTGATTGATTTGTCACGAAAGGGGAATTAGTTTGTTGTTTCTAAGGGGAATTATTGATTCACGAAAGGGGAATTAATTTATTGTTTCCAAGGAGAATTGTCTCCTGGACGAAGTTTATTAATATCTTTGGAGTTCGACCAGGAGAATTGTTTCCGGGGCAAAGTTTATAAATAACTGACAGGTAATGGCATGGTTAATTGTAACTCCGGCGAATGTTTTGATCTTAGAGTTTAACGCGGGAAAAGGTTTCTTAGTAATTTCAAATGTGACAGCGCAGGGATGCCAAAAACAAAGGGAACACGATGAAATTACGTTTAGAGATTATTTGGGTGAAACTGTTTTAGACATTTTAGGGAATTATTTCGGCGAAACAGTTAGAGACATTTTAAAAGATGATTTTAGAAGATGTTTTTAGAAGAGGTTTTGAGTATGATCGTTATAATACACAAGTTCTATTTAAACAGTGTTGTGAGGTCCCATACCTCAACCCCAAAGGGCCCCGATCCCCCTACCCCGACTCAAAGGGCTCCGATCCCCCTACGTCAACCCCGAAGGAAGCCCCCGGTCCCCAAAGGTCCCCCGGGTTCCCAAAGGGTCCCCCGGGCCCCCATTTTTTAATACTTTTTTAAGGCTTTATTATATCTTTTCAGAACAAGTTATTTTCTTAATGTCCATCCTAAACCCATTTTACAAGTTGAAATGGGCGAAACCGTTTTAGGCGTTTTTAGGGAATTATTTCGGCAAAACAGTTGGAGACATTTTAAAAGATGATTTTAGAAGATGTTTTAGAAGAGGATTTGAGGGTGAAACTCTGTGGTCGTTATAATACACAAGTTCCATTTGAACAGTGTCGTGAGGTCCCCTACCCCAATCCCAAAGGCCCCCAGTCCCCCTAATGCCCTTCGAGCCCCCAAAGACCACCGGAACCCCATCCCCCCCACCCCCATTAAAAAAAAAAAAAATTTGAATTTTTATAACATGGTATTTTTTTAACTTTTTTACGTCTCTTAAAATGACATGAAATATGCTTAGGGCTCTACCAATCGTACACAGTGCGTGTTCATAGACACGACGCGGCTTTCCCACTGGTACTCTATGGCAGGTTATCTACACTACCTAGTTTATTGCGTGCATTAAATCAGTATTTCTTAGGCAGTGGAAGGATAAACACACAATTCATATCTGTAAAAAAGTGAAAATGAATTATTCGACGAAAGTATGTGCACATGAAAAAATCATCGTCGTGCTGAATGCTGACAAGGAGAAATACCTGAACTATGAAACGAGTGCAAGTGGTAAAACTATTGAAAATGTATGCATGCGTTGTCATGACAGCGAGAAGTTAGATTTCTTTGGAGTACCCAAGAATTTCAATCGTGTAAACGGTGGATATGCGAGAGTAACATTACCAGAGAAATTAGTGCTCAAAGAGAATGCAAACTTAAAAATAATTGTCGATGATCGGGGACAACTCCTTGCTACTGTTGCTGGTAACACATTACCTGTTGATACATCCTACCATCATATTTCCGGTATTAGCATTTTAAAGAGAACAAGAAGAAGACAAGCATACTCCTGCAATAATGTCATTAATCATATCTTTTCAATATGTCAAAACTGCTATCTTTGTAAAAATAATGTGACAATAGACAGTGAAATCGCAGGCAGAATAAAAAGGACATTAGCAGACAATATCATCAATGAATATAAAGATGAATTGACGGAAAGTGAAGCGCAAGTGTACTAATAATGTATAATAATGTATTTAACGTATTTTTATATTAATATTCTACATGTTGTTATTTCATTAAAAATATCTTATGCATTATTTTGTTAAATGTTCATTATTTTTAGGGTATGCTAGAACGTCAAACGTTCAGAACATCTATTAAAAAGGTCAGAGATGTAAGAAAAAGAATTTTTAGAGATAAAGATACTACTAGCAGGCTCAATTTTTCATTGAAGATAGAAAAGTTCAAGATCTCTTCTGAATTTTATCAAAGATCACAATTCATTTCTAATTTCACCAAGGAAAATAAAAAGCTTCCACTTCAGTTTTAAGTTCACCAAGACATAACAAATTTAAAGTTCGCTTCTAAATTTTTCCATAGAAGATAGGAAAAGTTATACTATGATTGTGATTACTTTCCATGAAGATAAAAAGTTTCACTTTAATTCTAAATTTTCTTAAATTCAATTCCGACCTTTCTCAAAGAGTCAAATTTAAAGTTCTTTTCCAAATATTTTACCGGAAGAAGAAAAGTTCAACTTCGATTCTGAATTTTCTCAATGAAAATGAAATAAGTTATTGATCATTTCTATTTTCCCAAAATAATATTAAAATTTTCCACTTCAGTTCAGATTTTTCTCAAACAGATGAAAAAATTTAAAATAGTGTTCCAAATTTTTCATAGAAGATAGAAAAGTTCAAGTTCTCCTCTGAATTTTACCAAAGAACATAATTCAATTCTAATTTCTCCAGAGAAAATAAAAAGCTTCCACATCAGTTTTAAGTTCACCAAGACATAAAAAATTTAAGTTCAGTTCTAAATTTTTCCATAGAAGATAGGAAACGTTATACTATGATTCGGATTATTTTCAATGAAGATAAAAAGTTTCACTTTAATTCTAAATTTTCCTAAATTCAGTTCCAACTTTTCTCAAGAGATGAAAAAATTTAAAGTTATGTTCCAATATTTTCCCAGAAGAAAAAAAGTCCCAAGACCTAAAAAATTTAAAGTTCACTTCTAAATTTTTCCGTAGAAGATAGGAAAAGTTATACTATGATTGTGATTATTTTCCATGAAGATAAAAAGTTTCACTTTAATTCTAAATTTTCTTAAATCTTAAAATGACATGAAATATGCTTACGGCTCTACCAATCGTACTCTGTGCTTGTTCATAGACACGACGCGGCTTTCCCACTGGTACTCTATGGCAGGTTATCGACACTAGCTAGTTTATTGCATGCATTAAATCAGTATTTTTTACGCAGTGGAAGGATAAACACACAATTCATATCTGTAAAAAAGTGAAGATGAATTATTCGACGAAAGTATGTGCACATGATAAAATCATCGTCGTGTTGAATGCTGACAAGGAGAAATACCTGAACTATGAAACGAGTGCAAGTGGTAACACTATTGGAAATGTATGCATGCGTTGTCATGACAGCGAGAAGCTAGATTTCTTTGGACTATCGAAATCATTCAACATTGCTCAAGGTGGATATGCGAGAGTGAGAGCACCAGAGATGATAGTGCTAAAGGAGAATGCCAACTTAAAAATAATTGTCGATGATCGGGGACAACTCCTTGCTAATGCTTCTGGTAGCACGATACCTATTGATAGATCCTATTCCCATCGTTCTGGTATTAGCATTCAAATGAAAGCAAAGAGGAAAAGAAAGGCCTACTGCTGCACTAGTGTAATAAATCATATCATGTCTACCTGCCAAAACTGTTACCTGTGTAAAAATAATGTGAGAAAAGACAGTGAAATCGCAGGCAGAATAAAAAGGACATTAGCAGACAATATCATCAATGAATATAAAGATGAATTGACGGAAAGTGAAGCGCAGGTGTACTAATAATATATAATAATGTATTTAACATATTTTTATATTAATATTCTACATGTCGTTATTTCATTAAAAATATCTTATGCATTATTTTGTTAAGTGTTCATTATTTTAGGGTATGCTAGAACGTCAAACGTTCAGAATATCTATTAAAAAGGTCAGAAATGTAAGAAAAAGAATTTTAGAGATAATGATACTACTAGCAGGCTCAATTTTTCATAGAAGATAGAAAAGTTCAAGTTCTCTTCTGAATTTTACCAAAGAATACAATTCAATTCTAATTTCACCAGAGAAAATAAAAAGCTTCCACTTCAGTTTTAAGTTCACCAAGACATAAAAAATTTAAAGTTCACTTCTAAATTTTTCCGTAGAAGATAGGAAAAGATATACCATGATTGTGATTATTTTCTATGAAGATAAAAAGTTTCACTTTAATTCTAAATTTTCTTAAATTCAGTTCCAATCTTTCTCAAAGAGATGAAAAAATTTAAAGTTCTGTTCTAAATACTTCCCCAGAAGAAGAAAAGTTCAACTTCGATTCTGAATTTTCTCAATGAAAATGAAATAAGTTATTGATCAATTCTATTTTCTCAAAATATTATAATATTTTCCACTTCAATTCAGATTTTTCTCAAAGAGATGAAAAAATTTAAAATATTGTTCCAAATTTTTCTTAGAAGATAGAAAAGTTCAAGTTCTAATCTGAATTTTACCAAAGAACATAATTCAATTCTAATTTCTCCAGAGAAAATAAAAAGCTTCCACTTCAGTTTTAAGTTCACAAAGACACAAAAAATTTAAAGTTCAGTTCTAAATTTTTACATAGAAGATAGGAAAAGTTATACTATGATTATGATTATTTTCCATGAAGATAAAAAGTTTCACTTTAATTCTAAATTTTCTTAAATTCAGTTCCGACTTTTCACATAGAGATGAAACAATTTAAAGTTCTGTTCCAAATTTTTCTTAGAAGATAGAAAAGTTCAAGTTCTCTTCTGAATTTTACCAAAGAACAGAATTCAATTCTAATTTCACCAGAGAAAATAAAAGCTTCCACTTCAGCTTTAAGTTCACCAAGACATAAAAAATTTAAAGTTCAGTTCTAAATTTTTCCGTAGAAGATAGGAAAAGTTATACCATGAATGTGATTATTTTCTATGAAGATAAAAAGTTTCACTTTAATTCTAAATTTTCTTAAACTCAGTTCCGGGCTTTTCTCAAAGAGATGAAAAAATTTAAAGTTCTGTTCCAAATATTTTCCTAGAAGAAGAAAAGTTCAACTTCGATTCTGAATTTTCTTAATGAAAATGAAAAAAGTTATTGATCAATTCTATTTTTCCAAATAATATAAAAAGTTTCCACTTCAGTTCAGATTTTTCTCAAAGAGTTGAAAAAATTTAAAATACTGTTCCAAATTTTTCTTAGAAGATAGAAAAGTTCAAGTTCTCTTCTGAATTTTACCAAAGAACACAATTCAATTCTAATTTCACCAGAGAAAATAAAAAGCTTCCACTTCAGTTTTAAGTTCACCAAGACATAAAAAATTTAAAGTTCAGTTCTAAATTTTTCTGTAGAAGATAGGAAAAGTTATACCATGATTGTGATTATTTTCTATGAAGATAAAAAGTTTCACTCTAATTCTAAATTTTCTTAAATTCAGTTCCGACCTTTCTCAAAGAGATGAAAAAAATTTAAAGTTCTGTTCCAAATATTTTCCCGGAAGAAGAAAAGTTCAGCTTCGATTCTGAATTTTCTTGATGAAAATGAAATAAGTTATTGATCAATTCTATTTTCCCAAAATAATATAAAAATTTTCCACTTCAGTTCAGATTTTTCTCAAAGAGATGAAAAATTTAAAATACTTCCAAATTTTTCATAGAAGATAGAAAAGTTCAAGTTCTCTTCTGAATTTTACCAACGAACACAATTCAATTCTAATTTCTCCAGAGAAAATAAAAAGCTTCCACTTCAGTTTTAAGTTCACCAAGACATAAAAAATTTAAAGTTCTGTTCTAAATTTTTCCGTAGAAGATAGGAAAAGTTATACTATGATTGTGATTATTTTCCATGAAAATAAAAAGTTTCACTTTAATTCTAAATTTTCTTAAATTCAGTTCCGACTTTTCACATAGAGATGAAAAAAATTTAAAGTTCTTTTCCAAATTTTTCATAGAAGATTGGAAAAAATATACTTTGATCGTGAATATTCAAGTTCTCTTCTGAATTTTACCAAAGAGCACAATTCAATTCTAATTTCTCCAGAGAAAATAAAAAGCTTCCACTTCAGTTTTAAGTTCACCAAGACATAAAAAATTTAAAGTTCAGTTCTAAATTTTTCCATAGAAGATAGGAAAAGTTATACTATGATTGTGATTATTTCCTATGAAGATTAAAAGTTTCACTTCAATTTTAAATTTTCTCATAGAAGTGAAGAAAAGTTCAACTTCGATTCTGAATTTTCTCAATGAAAATGAAATAAGTTATTGATCATATCTATTTTCCCAAAATAATATAAAAATTTTCCACTTCAGTTCAGATTTTTCTCAAACAGATGAAAAAATTTAAAATACTGTTCCAAATTTTCCATAGAAGATAGAAATTTCAAGTTCTCTTCTGAATTTTACCAAAGAACATAATTCAATTCTAATTTCTCCAGAGAAAATAAAAAGCTTCCACATCAGTTTTAAGTTCACCAAGACATAAAAAATTTAAAGTTCAGTTCTAAATTTTTCCATAGAAGATAGGAAAAGTTATACTATGATTTTGATTATTTTCCATGAAGATAAAAAGTTTCATTTTAATTCTAAATTTTCTTAAGTTCAATTCCGACCTTTCTCAAAGAGATGAAAAAATTTTAAGTTCTGTTCCAAATATTTTCCCGGAAAAGAAAAGTTCATTTTCGATTCTGAATTTTCTCAATGAAAATGAAATAAGTTATTGATCAATTCTATTTTCCTAAAATAATATAAAATTTTCCACTTCAATTCAGATTTTTCTCAAAGAGATGACAAAATTTTAAATATTGTTCCAAATTTTTCATAGAAGATAGAAAAAGTTATACTTTGATTGTGAATACTCTTCATGAAGATATGGAGCTCCACTTTAATTCTAAGTTTTCTTGAAGAAGTGCAAAATGTACAAGTTCTCTTCTGAATTTTCTTAGAGAGGAGAAAAAAAAGTTAGCTCAATTCTGAAATTTACCAATGAAAATGAAAAAGCTTCCATTTCAGTTCATAATTTCTCAAAGACACAAATATTTAATGTTCAATTCCAAATTTTTCCATAGAAGATAGGAATGGCTATACTATGATTGTGATTATTTACCATGAAGATAAAAAGTTTCACTCTATTTCTAATTTTTCTTAAATTCAGTTCATTCATCTAACCAGCAAAAACAATAGGTTAGGTTAGGTATAAATAAATATTAATAAATAATTAGAAACATTTCTCCATGTTTAAGTTAGGCTAGGTTAGGTTAACTTATCATGAGCGCTCATGATAAGCTAACCTAACCTAACTTTAACATGGTAAAAAGAATAAATTAGGTTAGGTTAGGCTAGATTAAGTTAGGTCAGGTTAACTTAGGTTAGGTTAGCCTACGTACGCGCGTGTACGTAGGCTAACCTAACTTAACCTAACTTAACCTGACCTAACTTAATCTAACCTAACCTAACCTAATTTAATCTTTTTACCATGTTTAAGTTAGGTTAGGTTAGCTTATCATGAGCGCTCATGATAAGTTAACCTAACCTAGCCTAACTTAAACATGGAGAAATGTTTCTAATTATTTATTAATATTTATTTATACCTAACCTAACCTAACCTATTGTTTTTGGTGCTTAGATGAATGAACTGAATTTAAGAAAAATTAGAAATAGAGTGAAACTTTTTATCTTCATGGTAAATAATCACAATCATAGTATAGCCATTCCTATCTTCTATGGAAAAATTTAGAATTGAACTTTAAATTTTTATGTCTTTGAGAAATTATGAACTGAAATTGAAGCTTTTTCATTTTCATTGGTAAATTTCAGAATTGAGCTAACTTATTTTCTCCTCTCTAAGAAAATTCAGAAGAGAACTTGTACATTTTGCACTTCTTCGAGAAAACTTAGAATTAAAGTGGAGCTCCATATCTTCATGAAGAATATTCACAATTAAAGTATAACTTTTTCTATCTTCTATGAAAAATTTGGAACAATATTTTAAATTTTGTCATCTCTTTGAGAAAAATCTGAATTGAAGTGGAAAATTTTATATTATTTTAGGAAAATAGAATTGATCAATAACTTATTTCACTTTCATTGAGAAAATTCAGAATCGAAGTTGAACTTTTCTTTTCCGGGAAAATATTTGGAACAGAACTTTAAATTTTTTCATCTCTTTGAGAAAGGTCGGAATTGAATTTCAGAAAATTTAGAATTAAAATGAAACTTTTTGTCTTCATGGAAAATAATCACAATCATAGTATAACTTTTCCTATCTTCTAGGGAAAAATTTAGAACTGAACTTTAAATTTTTTATGTCTTGGTGAACTTAAAACTGATGTGGAAGCTTTTTATTTTCTCTGGATAAATTAGAATTGAATTGTGTTCGTTGGTAAAATTCAGAAGAGAACTTGAACTTTTCTATCTTCAATGGAAAATTTGGAACAGTATTTTAAATTTTTTCATTTGTTTGAGAAAAATCTGAACTGAAGTGGAAAATTTTTATATTATTTTGGTAAAATAGAAAAATCAATAGCTTATTTCATTTTCATTGAGAAAATTCAGAATCGAAGTTGAACTTTTCTTCACTTCTTTGAGAAAGTTTAGAATTGAAGTGAAACTTTTAATCTTCATAGGAAATAATCACAGTCATAGTATAACTTTTCCTATCTTCTACGGAAAAATTTAGAACAGAGCTTTAAATTATTTATGTCTTGGTGAACTTAAAACTGAAGTGGAAGCTTTTTATTTTCTCTGGAGAAATTAGAATTGATTTGTGTGCTTTGGTAAAATTGTGAAGAGAACTTGAATATTCACGATCAAAGTATAACTTTTCCAATCTTCTATGAAAAATTTGGAACAGAACTTTAAATTTTTTTCATCTCTTTGAGAAAGGTCGGAACTGAATTTAAGAAAATTTAGAATTAAAGTGAAACTTTTTATCTTCATGGAAAATAATCACAATCATAGTATAACTTTTTCTATCTTCTACGGAAAAATTTAGAACAGAGCTTTAAATTATTTATGTCTTGGTGAACTTAAAACTGAAGTGGAAGCTTTTTATTTTCTCTGGAGAAATTAGAATTGAATTGTGTTCGTTGGTAAAATTCAGAAGAGAACTTGAACTTTTCTATTTTCTATGAAAAATTTGGAAGTATTTAAAATTTTTCATCTCTTTGAGAAAAATCTGAACTGAAGTGGAAAATTTTTATATTATTTTGGGAAAATAGAATTGATCAATAGCTTATTTCATTTTCATTAAGAAAATTCAGAATCGAAGTTGAACTTTTCTTCTTCCGGGAAAATATTTGGAACAGAACTTTAAATTTTTTTCATCTCTTTGAGAAAGGTCGGAACTGAATTTAAGAAAATTTAGAATTAAAGTGAAACTTTTTATCTTCATAGAAAATAATCACAATCATGGTATAACTTTTCCTATCTTCTAAGGAAAAATTTAGAACTGAACTTTAAATTTTTTATTTCTGGGTTAACTTAAAACTGAAGTGGAAGCTTTTTATTTTCTCTGGTGAAATTAGAATTGAATTGTGTTCTTTGGTAAAATTCAGAGGAGAACTTGAACTTTTCTATCTTCTAAGAAAAATTTGGAACAGTATTTTAAATTTTTTCATCTCTTTGAGAAAAATCTGAACTGAAGTGGAAACTTTTTATATTATTTGGAAAAATAGAATTGATCCATAACTTATTTCATTTTCATTAAGAAAATTCAGAAGCGAAGTTGAACTTTTCTTCTTCCGGGAAAATATTTGGAACAGAACTTTAAATTTTTTTCATCTCTTTGAGAAAGGTCGGAACTGAATTTAAGAAAATTTAGAATTAAAGTGAAACTTTTTATCTTCATAGAAAATATCACAATCATGGTATAACTTTTCCTATCTTCTACGAAAAAATTTAGAAGTGAACTTTAAATTTTTTATGTCTTGGGCCTTTTCTTCTTCCGGGAAAATATTTGGAACAGAACTTTAAATTTGACTCTTTGAGAAAGGTCGGAATTAAATTTAAGAAAATTTAGAATTAAAGTGAAACTTTTTATCTTCATGGAAAATAATCACAATCATAGTATAACTTTTCCTATCTTCTACGGAAAAATTTAGAAGTGAACTTTAAATTTTGTATGTCTTGGTGAACTTAAAAGTGAAGTGGAAGCTTTTTATTTTCTCTGGTGAAATTAGAATTGAATTGTGATCTTTGGTAAAATTCAGAAGAGAACTTGAACTTTTCTATCTTCTATGAAAAATTGAGCCTGCTAGTAGTATCATTATCTCTAAAATTCTTTTTCTTACATCTCTGACCTTTTTAATAGATATTCTGCACGTTTGACGTTCTAGCATACCCTAAAAATAATGAACACTTAACAAAATAATGCATAAGATATTTTTAATGAAATAACGACATGTAGAATATTAATATAAATATATGTTAAATACATTATTATACATTATTAGTACACTTGCGCTTCACTTTCCGTCAATTCATCTTTATATTCATTGATGATACTGTCTGCTAATGTCCTTTTTATTCTGCCTGCGATTTCACTGTCTATTGTCAAATTATTTTTACACAGGTAACAGTTCTTGCAGGTAGACATGATAGGATTTATTACACTAGTGCAGCAGTAGGCCTTTCTTTTCCTCTTTGCTTTCATTTGAATGCTAATACCAGAACGATGGGAATAGGATCTATCAATAGGTATCGTGCTACCAGAAGCATTAGCAAGGAGTTGTCCCCGATCATCGACAATTATTTTTAAGTTGGCACTCTCCTTTAGCACTATCATCTCTGGTGCTCTCACTCTCGCATATCCACCTTGAGCAATGTTGAATGATTTCGATAGTCCAAAGAAATCTAACTTCTCGCTGTCATGACAACGCATGCATACATTTCCAATAGTGCTACCACTTGCACTCGTTTCATAGTTGAGGTATTTCTCCTTGTCAGCATTCACCACGACGATGATTTTATCATGTGCACATACTTTCGTCGAATAATTCATCTTCACTTTTTTACAGATATGAATTGTGTGTTTATCCTTCCACTGCGTAAAAAATACTGATTTAATGCATGCAATAAACTATCTAGTGTCGATAACCTGCCATAGAGTACCAGTGGGAAAGCCGCGTCGTGTCTATGAACAAGCACAGAGTACGATTGGTAGAGCCGTAAGCATATTTCATGTCATTTTAAGATTTAAGAAAATTTCGAATTAAAGTGAAACTTTTTATCTTCATGGAAAATAATCACAATCATAGTATAACTTTTCCTATCTTCTACGGAAAAATTTAGAAGTGAACTTTAAATTTTTTATGTCTTGGGACTTATCTTCTTCCGGGAAAATATTTGGAACAGAACTTTAAATTTGTTCATCTCTTTGAGAAAAGTCGGAACTGAATTTAGGAAAATTTAGAATTAAAGTGAAACTTTTTACCTTCATTGAAAATAATCACAATCATAGTATAACTTTTCCTATCTTCTATGGAAAAATTTAGAACTGAACTTTAAATTTTTTATGTCTTGGTGAACTTAAAACTGATGTGGAAGCTTTTTATTTTCTAAAGAGAAATTAGAACTGAATTATGTTCTTTGGTAAAATTCAGAGGAGAACTTGAACGTTTCTATCTTCTATGAAAAATTTGGAACAGTATTTTAAATTTTTTCATCTGTTTGAGAAAAATCTGAACTGAAGTGGAAAATTGTAATATTATTTAGGGAAAATAGAAATGATCAATAACTTATTTCATTTTCATTGAGAAAATTCAGAATCGAAGTTGAACTTTTCTTCTTCCGGGAAAATCTTTGGAACAGAACTTTAAATTTGACTCTTTGAGAAAGGTCGGAATTGAATTTAAGAAAATTTAGAATTAAAGTGAAACTTTTTATCTTCATGGAAAATAATCACAATCATAGTATAACTTTTCCTATCTTCTATGGAAAAATTTAGAAGTGAACTTTAAATTTTTTATGTCTTGGTGAACTTAAAACTGAAGTGGAAGCTTTTTATTTTCTCTTGTGAAATTAGAAATGAATTGTGTTCTTTGGTAAAATTCAGAAGAGATCTTGAACTTTTCTATCTTCTATGAAAAATTGAGCCTGCTAGTAGTATCTTTATCTCTAAAAATTCTTTTTCTTACATCTCTGACCTTTTTAATAGGTATTCTGAACGTTTGACGTTCTAGCATACTCTAAAAATAATGAACACTTAACAAAATAATGCATAAGATATTTTTAATGAAATAACGACATGTAGAATATTAATATAAAAATACGTTAAATACATTATTATACATTATTAGTACACTTGCGCTTCACTTTCCGTCAATTCATCTTTGTATTCATTGATGATATTGTCTGCTAATGTCCTTTTTATTCTGCCTGCGATTTCACTGTCTATTGTCACATTATTTTTACAAAGATAGCAGTTTTGACATATTGACAAGATATGATTAATGACATTATTGCAGGAGTATGCTTGTCTTCTTCTTGTTCTCTTTAAATGCTAATACCGGAAAGATGATGATAGGATGTATCAACAGGTAATGTGTTACCAGCAACAGTAGCAAGGAGTTGTCCCCGATCATCGACAATTATTTTTAAGTTTGCATTCTCTTTGAGCACTAATTTCTCTGGTAATGTTACTCTCGCATATCCACCGTTTACACGATTGAAATTCTTGGGTACTCCAAAGAAATCTAACTTCTCGCTGTCATGACAACGCATGCATACATTTCCAATACTGTTACCACTTGCACTCGTTTCATAGTTCAGGTATTTCTACTTGCCAGCATTCAACACGACGATGATTTTTTCATGTGCACATACTTTCGTCGAATAATTCATCTTCACTTTTTTAAAGATATGAATTGTTTGTTTATCCTTCCACTGCGTAAAAAATACTGATTTAATGCACGCAATAAACTAGGTAGTGTCAATAACCTGCCATAGAGTACCAGTGGGAAAGCCGCGTCGTGTCTATGAACACGCACAGTGTACGATTGGTAGAGCCCTAAGCATATTTCATGTCATTTTAAGATACGTAAAAAAGTTAAAAATACCATGTTAAAAAAATTCAAAAATTATTTTTAAAAAATGGGGGTGGGGGGGGATGGGGTTCCGGTGGTCTTTGGGGGCTCGAGGGGCATTAGGGGGATCGGGGGCCTTTGGATTGGGGTAGGGGACCTCACGACACTGTTCAAATGGAACTTGTGTATTTTAACGACCACAGAGTTTCACCCTCAAATCCTCTTCTAAAACATCTTCTAAAACCATCTTTTAAAATGTTTCTAACTGTTTCGCCGAAATAATTCCCTAAAATGCCTAAAACGGTTTCACCCATTTCAACTTGTAAAATGGGTTTAGGATGGACATTAAGAAAATAACTTGTTCTGAAAAGATATAATACAGCCTTAAAAAAGTATTAAAAATGGGGGCCCGGGGGACCCTTTGGGAACCCGGGGGACCTTTGGGGACCGGGGGCTCCCTTCGGGGTTGGGGTAGGGGGATCGGAGCCCTTTGGGTCGGGGTAGGGGATCGGGGCCCTTGGGGTTGAGGTATGGGACCTCACAACACTGTTTAAATAGAACTTGTGTATTATAACGATCATACTCAAAACCTCTTCTAAAAACATCTTCTAAATCATCTTTTAAAATGTCTCTAACTTTTTTGCCGAAATAATTCCCTAAAATGTCTAAAACGGTTTCGCCCAAATAATCTCTAAACGTAATTTCATCGTGTTCCCTTTGTTTTTGGCATCCCTGCGCTGTCACATTTGAAATTACTAAGAAACCTTTTCCCGCGTTAAACTCTACGATCAAAACATTCGCCTGAGTTACAATTAACCTTGCCATCACCAGTCAGTTATTTATAAACTTTGCCCCGGAAACAATTCTCCTGGTCGAACTCCATAGATATTAATAAACTTCGTCCAGGAGACAATTCTCCTTGGAAACAATAAATTAATTCCCCTTTCGTGAATCAATAATTCCCCTTCGAAACAACAATTAATTCCCCTTTCGTGACAAATCAATCAATCATGACATCATCTGTTAGAAACACGTGATTCTGTTTTCCCGGAAACAATTCTGGTCGAACTCCAAAGATATTAATAAACTTCGTCCAGGAGACAATTCTCCTTGGAAACAATAAATTAATTCCCCTTTCGTGAATCAATAATTCCCCTTAGAAACAACAAATTAATTCCCCTTTCGTGACAAATCAATCAATCATGACATTATCTGTCACACGTGATCCAGAAATAAATCGACCTTTGGAAATTTAGGTCATTGACCCTGTTCCGTTAGGGGATCAATAACATTGTCTATGCGATTAGGTACCGTTAGACTCGATTGTAGATGGCAGCAGGGGTGAGGGATCGAACCTCCTGAGGCCTTTCTACTCTCATGTAAAATTAATCCCCGTACAAAGCTCAGAAAAGTCAAAAATAGCAAGCCACCCATCCCAAATCATAGGTTTCAGACAACACACGCCTATGAGATACTAATACCCATCTCTCCCAAAACACTTTTCAGCCATTTCTTGTTAAAAATTTTTATTTCAAGTCATTCACACGGGTATTTCGCTTGCAACTCGGCCCACAGTACACCACTATAAGTACTCTAAGAGATCCTTCTGCCATCACCCCAGCACTTATGTATTATACGGAACACATCGAAGAATTAAAGCCATCCGTTATTACAATTCTTTTCTTGGCATCTACATCCCTCTTAGTATCAACTTCTTCGTATAGTATAACGTTAAACTATTTTAAATTGACAACGCTGTTCAAACACCACTTATGTATTATACAGTACACGTCGAAGTATTCGCAAATGCTAAACCCTTTTCTTTTTTTCTCCACCCTAATAGGATCAAATTCGCAAATCCTATCTAGCTCTGTTCTTAGACCTATGATCGCAATGAATGGTACCTGTTATCAGACAAAAATGCCAATTGCTGAATTCAATTCTCTTACTAATATGAATTGTAATGAAAACCATTCCTTTTATTCAAATCCAATCACCAATCAAGTTATCGTATATTGAGCAACCCTCGATGTCTCTGATTGGCTCCTAAAAAATGTCTACGTCAAACGGAACAAT
The DNA here is from genome assembly GCA_027921565.1 of Artemia sinica. Taxonomy (NCBI): domain Eukaryota; kingdom Metazoa; phylum Arthropoda; class Branchiopoda; order Anostraca; family Artemiidae; genus Artemia; species Artemia sinica. The sequence goes on from CM051272.1 coordinate 34,310,453, forward strand.
CTTGTGCAATTCTTATCAATAACAAAAAACCAGTTTCTTGTACGCTTCATATCTATTACACTTTTGACCATATTCTTGTAGGCGTGAATGTACAGTTGAATGTACGGTTCAAAGTACTAGATAGATTACTACTAACGGATGCGTGTTTATTTGTTTGTTTTTCTTTGTTTCAGAAGTAATTGTACCGAACCAGCGATACTGAAAGATTCGGAGAGGGCTTATTCGACCAAAAATTTAAATTTCTAGTGCTGTTTTTTAGTGCACTAATAGATTGTGCTACGAGCAAGTGGCGTTTTCTGCCACTTTGTGACACCAAACTACGGTTTCACCTCAGCGAGGACCAAGTTGCTATTGATTGAAAACTCTGATACAGTTAATTGGTTAAAAGTATCAAAAAGCTATAAATTGAGCTTCCTAGTTCCAGAGGAAGTAATGCCGCATGGTGGCGCGTTCGTTTCCGAAAAGTCACGTAGTCCATACAAGATAAGAGGTTAATATGGATATTTATCTTACTCCTTGGTTGATTTAACTAAGTTGATTCACTTTATTCTTCTTAAAACAATGTTTAGTGATGCATAATCGTGCATCAGCTGCAATGAAGGATGGGTTGTAAAAAAAATTGGAACGAAGAAAAAAAATATAAAAAAATTGCAATGAAGGAGGGGTCGTCAAACAAATTTGAAATGAAGAAAAAAAATTACAAAAAAATTGCAATGAAGGAGGGGTCGTCAAAAAAATTGGAATGAAGAAAAAAAGTACAAATCAAAATTTGCAATGAAGGGTCGTCAAAAAAATTTGCAATTAAGGAGGGGTCGTCCAAAAAATGAAGAAGGGGTCGTCAAAAACAGGAATTTTTGACAGGGTCTCAACCTATAAGAATTGAAAACTTTCCTCTCCATTTGTGATATAAGCCACAGGTTTATAGCAAATAAAAGTTTTTATGAAAAACTGTCTTTATTGTTTTAAAGAAAGAAATAGATACAGGTGAATAAAACTTCTCGCGGTCAGCTCAAATATCAATTCCAGTAAATCTGCTATAGTTTCATTGACCTAACTCAGCTATGAGTAGAGGTGACCCTAAAGCCCCCATTTGCCCACCCCTGCTGCCACCTATAACTTTTTTTTAACACCAAATATGGGCATAGCCTCCCTAGAGGAAATGGATTTCTGAGAAATTGATTGCGTAATCGATTGGGAATTTGGAACACCTGTGCTGTCAGTCATTAATCAAATTGTTTCCAGGCAAAGTTTAATAATGTCTGACAGATACTGTCAACATTTCTCCAGGAATAGATCCAAGTCATTAATGTCTTTGCCTCGGAAACAACTCTTTTGGTCGAACTCCAAAGGATATTAAAAACCAAACGCCATGGAAAACAATTCTCCAAGAAACATCTTAGCGATGAATTGTTTTAGCGCGGGAATCAGGTTTCTTATTAATTTGAAATGCATTAGCGCAGAGATGTCAAAAACAAAAGGAACACGCTGAATTACGTTTAGGGATTATTTGGGCGAAACTGTTTTAGACAGGTTATGGGATTATTTCGGCGAAACATTTAGAGACATTTTAAAAGATGATTTTTGAAGAATTTGCGGTTGAGGTTTTGAGTGTGGTCGTTATAATACACAAGTTTCATTTGAACAGTGTTGTGAGGTCCTCTACCCCAACCCCAAAGGGTTCCAATCCCTCTACCCCAACCCCGAAGGAATCCACCGGTCCTCAAAGGTCCACTGGGCTCCCAAAGGGCCCCCCGGCCCTCAAGGTTCCCCCAGACCCCCCCCCCCGGGGCCCAAAAGGGCCCCTCCCCCCTTTGGCCCCCCAAAGGGGCCCCTCTCCCTCCATCTCCTCCCTCCTCCTCCCCTTCCCATCCCCTCCTCCCCCTCCCCTCCCCTCCCCTCCTCCTCCTCCCTCCTCCTCCTCCCCTCCTCCTCCTCCCCTCCTCCCCTCCTCCTCCTCCTCCTCCCTCCTCCTCCTCCTCCCCTCCTCCCCTCCCCTTCCCTCCTCCATTTTTATACTTTTTTTGCATTAAGACACAGAACGACCCCCTCCCCCCCGGCCCCTCCCCCCTCCAAAGGTCTGATTTTTCAAAGTTCATTTTGAATTTCCTTCGTTGAAATGCAAGAGTTGGAATGTTTCAGTAGTGTTTGGTTGTGGTTTACCTTGTCACAGTTACATTTTCTTGATTTTTCAAAGTTCATTTTGAATTTCTTTCGTTGAAATGCAAGAGTTGGAATATTTCAGTAGTGTTTGGTTGCGGTTTACCTTGTCACAGTTACATTTTCCTGATTTTTCAAAGTTCATTTTGAATTTCTTTCATTGAAATGCAAGAGTTGGAATATTTCAGTAGTGTTTGGTTATGGTTTACCTTGTCAGAGTTACATTCTCTTGATTTTTTCAAAGTTCATTTTGAATTTCTTTCGTTGAAATGCAAGAGTTGGAATATTTCAGTAGTGTTTGGTTGTGGTTCACCTTGTCACAGTTACATTTTCTTGATTTTTCAAAGTTCATTTTGAACTTCTTTCGTTGAAATGCAAGAGTTGGAATATTTCAGTAGTGTTTGGTTGTGGTTTACCTTGTCATGGTTACATTTTCTTAATTTTTCAAAGTTCATTTTGAATTTCTTTCGTTGAAATGCAAGAGTTGGAATATTTCAGTTGTGTTTCGTTGTGGTTTACCTTGTCACAGTTACATTTTCTTGATTTTTCAAAGTTCATTTTGAATTTCTTTCGTTGAAATGCAAGAGTTGGAATATTTCACTAGTGTTTGGTTGTGGTTTACCTTGTCACATTTACACACATGTATACACATGTACACACATGTGCTTATCATGAGTGCTCATGATAAGTTAACCTAACCTTTTCCGGTGAGTATGGTTAGGTTAGACTAGATTAAGTTAGGTTAGATTAGGTTAGGTTAGGTTAGCCTACGTACGCTTCACTTAGGTTAGCTTAGGTTAGGTGAGAGACATGCGAAAAGTTAGGTGTATGATTAGGTTAGGTTAGGTTAGATTAAGTTAGGTTAGGTTAAGTTAGGTTAGGCTAGGTTAGCCTACTTACGCGCGCGTACGTAGGCTAACCTAGCCTAACCTAACTTAACCTAACCTAACTTAATCTAACCTAACCTAACCTAATCATACACCTAACTTTTCGCATGTCTCTCATCTAACCTAAGCTAACCTAAGTGAAGCGTACGTAGGCTAACCTAACCTAACCTAATCTAACCTAACTTAATCTAGTCTAACCTAACCATACTCACCGGAAAAGGTTAGGTTAACTTATCATGAGCACTCATGATAAGCACATGTGTGTACATGTGTATACATGTGTGTAAATGTGACAAGGTAAACCACAACCAAACACTAGTGAAATATTCCAACTCTTGCATTTCAACGAAAGAAATTCAAAATGAACTTTGAAAAATCAAGAAAATGTAACTGTGACAAGGTAAACCACAACGAAACACAACTGAAATATTCCAACTCTTGCATTTCAACGAAAGAAATTCAAAATGAACTTTGAAAAATTAAGAAAATGTAACCATGACAAGGTAAACCACAACCAAACACTACTGAAATATTCCAACTCTTGCATTTCAACGAAAGAAGTTCAAAATGAACTTTGAAAAATCAAGAAAATGTAACTGTGACAAGGTGAACCACAACCAAACACTACTGAAATATTCCAACTCTTGCATTTCAACGAAAGAAATTCAAAATGAACTTTGAAAAATCAAGAGAATGTAACTCTGACAAGGTAAACCATAACCAAACACTACTGAAATATTCCAACTCTTGCATTTCAACGAAAAAAATTCAGAATAAACTTTGAAAAATCAAGAAAATGTAACTGTGACAAGGTAAACCACAACCAAACACTACTGAAATATTCCAACTCTTGCATTTCAATGAAAGAAATTCAAAATGAACTTTGAAAAATCAGGAAAATGTAACTGTGACAAGGTAAACCACAACCAAACACTACTGAAATATTCCAACTCTTGCATTTCAACGAAAGAAATTCGAAATGAACTTTGAAAAATCAAGAAAATGTAACTGTGACACGGTAAACCACAACCAAACACTACTGAAATATTCCAACTCTTGCATTTCAACGAAAGAAATTCAAAATGAACTTTGAAAAATCAAGAAAATGTAACTGTGACAAGGTAAACCACAACGAAACACTACTGAAATATTCCAACTCTTGCATTTCAACGAAAGAAATTCCAAATGAACTTTGAAAAATCAAGAAAATGTAACTTGACAAGGTAACCACAACAAACACTACTGAAATATTCCAACTCTTGCATTTCAACGAAAGAAGTTCAAAATGAACTTTGAAAAATCAAGAAATGTAACTGTGACAAGGTGAACCACAACCAAACACTACTGAAATATTCCAACTCTTGCATTTCAACGAAAGAAATTCAAAATGAACTTTGAAAAATCAAGAGAATGTAACTGTGACAAGGTAAACCATAACCAAACACTACTGAAATATTCCAACTCTTGCATTTCAACGAAAGAAATTCAAAATGAACTTTGAAAAATCAAGAAAATGTAACTGTGACAAGGTAAACCACAACCAAACACTACTGAAATATTCCAACTCTTGCATTTCAATGAAAGAAATTCAAAATGAACTTTGAAAAATCAAGGAAATGTAACTGTGACAAGGTAAACCACAACCAAACACTACTGAAATATTCCAACTCTTGCATTTCAACGAAAGAAATTCAAAATGAACTTTGAAAAATCAAGAAAATGTAACTGTGACACGGTAAACCACAACCAAACACTACTGAAATATTCCAACTCTTGCATTTCAACGAAAGAAATTCAAAATGAACTTTGAAAAATCAAGAAAATGTAACTGTGACAAGGTAAACCACAACCAAACACTACTGAAATATTCCAACTCTTGCATTTCAACGAAAGAAATTCAAAATGAACTTTGAAAAATCAAGAAAATGTAACTGTGACAAGGTAAACCACAACCAAACACTACTGAAATATTCCAACTCTTGCATTTCAACGAAAGAAATTCAAATGAACTTTGAAAAATCAAGAAATGTAACTGTGACAAGGTAAACCACAACCAAACACTACTGAAATATTCCAACTCTTGCATTTCAATGAAAGAAATTCAAAATGAACTTTGAAAAATCAAGAAAATGTAACTGTGACAAGGTAAACCACAACGAAACACTACTGAAATATTCCAACTCTTGCATTTCAACGAAAGAAATTCAAAATGAACTTTGAAAAATTAAGAAAATGTAACTGTGACAAGGTAAACCACAACCAAACACTACTGAAATATTCCAACTCTTGCATTTCAACGAAAGAAATTCAAAATGAACTTTGAAAAATTAAGGGACTGTAACTGTGACATGGTAAACTACAACAGCACACTACTGAAATATTCCAACTCTTGCATTTCAACGAAAGAAATTCAAAATGAACTTTGAAAAATCAAGAAAATGTAACTGTGACAAGGTAAACCACAACCAAACACTACTGAAATATTCCAACTCTTGCATTTCAATGAAAGAAATTCAAAATGAACTTTGAAAAATCAAGAAGATGTAACTGTGACAAGGTAAACCACAACCAAACACTACTGAAATATTCCAACTCTTGCATTTCAACGAAAGAAATTCAAAATGAACTTTGAAAAATCAAGAAAATGTAACTGTGACACGGTAAACCACAACCAAACACTACTGAAATATTCCAACTCTTGCATTTCAACGAAGGAAATTCAAAATGAACTTTGAAAAATCAAGAAAATGTAACTGTGACAAGGTAAACCACAACCAAACACTACTGAAATATTCCAACTCTTGCATTTCAACGAAAGAAATTCAAAATGAACTTTGAAAAATCAAGGGACTGTAACTGTGACATGGTAAACTACAACAGAACACTACTGAAATATTCCAACTCTTGCATTTCAACGAAAGAAATTCAAAATGAACTTTGAAAAATCAAGAAAATGTAACTGTGACAAGGTAAACCACAACCAAACACTACTGAAATATTCCAACTCTTGCATTTCAATGAAAGAAATTCAAAATGAACTTTGAAAAATCAAGAAGATGTAACTGTGACAAGGTAAACCACAACCAAACACTACTGAAATATTCCAGCTCTTGCATTTCAATGAAAGAAATTCAAAATGAACTTTGAAAAATCAGGAAAATGTAACTGTGACAAGGTAACCACAACCAAACACTACTGAAATATTCCAACTCTTGCATTTCAACGAAAGAAATTCAAATGAACTTTGAAAAATCAAGAAAATGTAACTGTGACAAGGTAAACCACAACCAAACACTACTGAAATATTCCAACTCTTGCATTTCAACGAAAGAAATTCAAAATGAACTTTGAAAAATCCAGAAAATGTAACTGTGACAAGGTAAACCACAACCAAACACTACTGAAATATTCCAACTCTTGCATTTCAACGAAAGAAATTCAAAATGAACTTTGAAAAATCAAGAAAATGTAACTGTGACACGGTAAACCACAACCAAACACTACTGAAATATTCCAACTCTTGCATTTCAACGAAGGAAATTCAAATGAACTTTGAAAAATCAAGAAAATGTAACTGTGACAAGGTAAACCACAACCAAACACTACTGAAATATTCCAACTCTTGCATTTCAACTAAAAAATTCAAAATGAACTTTGAAAAATCAAGAAAATGTAACTGTGACAAGGTAAACCACTACCAAACACTACTGAAATATTCCAACTCTTGCATTTCAACGAAAGAAATTCAAAATGAACTTTGAAAAATCAAGAAAATGTAACTGTGACAATGTAAACCACAACCAAACACTACTGAAATATTCCAACTCTTGCATTTCAACGAAAGAAATTCAAATGAACTTTGAAAAATCAAGAAAATGTAACTGTGACAAGGTAAACCACAACCAAACACTACTGAAATATTCCAACTCTTGCATTTCAATGAAAGAAATTCAAAATGAACTTTGAAAAATCAAGAAAATGTAACTGTGACAAGGTAAACCACAACCAAACACTACTGAAATATTCCAACTCTTGCATTTCAACGAAAGAAATTCAAAATGAACTTTGAAAAATTAAGAAAATGTAACTGTGACAAGGTAAACCACAACCAAACACTACTGAAATATTCCAACTCTTGCATTTCAACGAAAGAAATTCAAAATGAACTTTGAAAAATCAAGAAAATGTAACTGTGACAAGGTAAACCACAACCAAACACTACTGAAATATTCCAACTCTTGCATTTCAACGAAAGAAATTCAAAATGAACTTTGAAAAATCAAGAAATGTAACTGTGACAAGGTAAACCACAACCAAACACTACTGAAATATTCCAACTCTTGCATTTCAATGAAAGAAATTCAAAATGAACTTTGAAAAATCAAGAAAATGTAACTGTGACAAGGTAAACCAACCACACTACTGAAATATTCCAACTCTTGCATTTCAACGAAAGAAATTCAAATGAACTTTGAAAAATCAAGAAAATGTAACTGTGACACGGTAAACCACAACCAAACACTACTGAAATATTCCAACTCTTGCATTTCAACGAAGGAAATTCAAATGAACTTTGAAAAATCAAGAAAATGTAACTGTGACAAGGTAAACCACAACCAAACACTACTGAAATATTCCAACTCTTGCATTTCAACGAAAGAAATTCGAAATGAACTTTGAAAAATCAAGAAAATGTAACTGTGACACGGTAAACCACAACCAAACACTACTGAAATATTCCAACTCTTGCATTTCAACGAAGGAAATTCAAAATGAACTTTGAAAAATCAAGAAAATGTAACTGTGACACGGTAAACCACAACCAAACACTACTGAAATATTCCAACTCTTGCATTTCAACGAAGGAAATTCAAAATGAACTTTGAAAAATTAAGGACTGTAACTGTGACATGGTAAACCACAACAGCACACTACTGAAATATTCCAACTCTTGCATTTCAACGAAAGAAATTCAAAATTAACTTTGAAAAATTAAGGACTGTAACTGTGACATGGTAAACTACAACAGCACACTACTGAAATATTCCAACTCTTGCATTTCAACGAAAGAAATTCAAAATGAACTTTGAAAAATCAAGAAATGTAACTGTGACAAGGTAAACCACAACCAAACACTACTGAAATATTCCAACTCTTGCATTTCAATGAAAGAAATTCAAAATGAACTTTGAAAAATCAAGAAGATGTAACTGTGACAAGGTAAACCACAACCAAACACTACTGAAATATTCCAACTCTTGCATTTCAATGAAAGAAATTCAAAATGAACTTTGAAAAATCAGGAAAATGTAACTGTGACAAGGTAAACCACAACCAAACACTACTGAAATATTCCAACTCTTGCATTTCAACGAAAGAAATTCGAAATGAACTTTGAAAAATCAAGAAAATGTAACTGTGACACGGTAAACCACAACCAAACACTACTGAAATATTCCAACTCTTGCATTTCAACGAAGGAAATTCAAAATGAACTTTGAAAAATCCAGAAAATGTAACTGTGACAAGGTAAACCACAACCAAACACTACTGAAATATTCCAACTCTTGCATTTCAACGAAAGAAATTCGAAATGAACTTTGAAAAATCAAGAAAATGTAACTGTGACACGGTAAACCACAACCAAACACTACTGAAATATTCCAACTCTTGCATTTCAACGAAAGAAATTCAAAATGAACTTTGAAAAATCAAGAAAATGTAACTCTGACAAGGTAAACCACAACCAAACACTACTGAAATATTCCAACTCTTGCATTTCAACGAAAAAAATTCAAAATGAGCTTTGAAAAATCAAGAAAATGTAACTGTGACAGGGTAAACCACTACCAAACACTAGTGAAATATTCCAACTCTTGCATTTCAACGAAAGAAATTCAAAATGAACTTTGAAAAATCAAGAAAATGTAACTGTGACAAGGTAAACCACAACCAAACACTACTAAAATATTCCAACTCTTGCATTTCAACGAAAGAAATTCAAATGAACTTTGAAAAATCAAGAAAATGTAAGTGTGACAAGGTAAGCCACAACCAAACACTACTGAAATATTCCAACTCTTGCATTTCAACGAAAGAAATTCAAAATGAACTTTGAAAAATCAAGAAAATGTAACTGTGACAAGGTGACAAACCAAACACTACTAAAATATTCCAACTCTTGCATTTCAATGAAAGAAATTCAAAATGAACTTTGAAAAATCAAGAAAATGTAACTGTGACAAGGTAAACCACAACAACACACTACTGAAATATTCCAACTCTTGCCTTTCAACAAAAGAAATTCAAAATGAACTTTGAAAAATCAAGAAAATGTAACTGTGACAAGGTAAACCACAACCAAACACTACTGAAACATTCCAACTCTTGCATTTCAACGAAGGAAATTCAAAATGAACTTTGAAAAATCAGACCTTTGGAGGGGGGAGGGGCCGGGGGGAGGGGGTCGTTCTGTGTCTCAATGCAAAAAAAGTATAAAAAATGGGGAGGGAAGGGGAGGGGAGGAGGGGAGGAGGAGGAGGAGGGAGGAGGAGGAGGGGAGGAGGAGGAGGGGAGGGGAGGGGGAGGAGGGGATGGGAAGGGGAGGAAGAGGGAGGAGATGGAGGGAGAGGGGCCCCTTTGGGGGGCCAAAGGGGGGAGGGGCCCTTTTGGGCCCCGGGGGGGGGTCTGGGGGAACCTTGAGGGCCGGGGGGCCCTTTGGGAGCCCAGTGGACCTTTGAGGACCGGTGGCTTCCTTCGGGGTTGGGGTAGAAGACCTCACAACACTGTTCAAATGAAGCTTTTGTATTATAACGACCACACTCAAAACCTCAACCGCAAATTCTTCAAAAATCATCTTTTAAAATGTCTCTAAATGTTTCGCCGAAATAATCCCATAACCTGTCTAAAACAGTTTCAACCAAATAATCCCTAAAGGTAATTCAGCGTGTTCCTTTTGTTTTTGACATCTCTGCGCTAATGCATTTCAAATTAATAAGAAACCTGATTCCCGCGCTAAAACAATTCATCGCTAAGATGTTTCTTGGAGAATTGTTTTCCATGGCGTTTGGTTATTAATATCCTTTGGAGTTCGACCAAAAGAGTTGTTTCCGAGGCAAAGACATTAATGACTTGGATCTATTCCTGGAGAAATGTTGACAGTACCTGTCAGACATTATTAAACTTTGCCTGGAAACAATTTGATTAATGACTGACAGCACAGGTGTTCCAAATTCCCAATCGATTACGCAATCAATTTCTCAGAAATCTATTTCCCCTAGGGAGGCTATGCCCATATTTGGTGTTAAAAAAAAGTTATATGTGGCAGCAGGGGTGGGCAATGGGGGCTTTAGGGTCACCTCTACTGCTATCATACACACTTTATCATAATACTTCTCATTATAACAAGTGAATAAATGCGAAAAACTGATTAACCTTTGAGGACACTCCTCTTTGTCAGGATCATCCATCAGAGACTTCCCTCTGATGGGCGCAAATGGTTCTGTCTCCACTGTGAACACTTTAGGTATCACGTCCCACATATTAAAAACCACTCCATTTCCAATAGAATATGTCCCAGGTTGACAAGATTCACATTCAAGTGAAGAAATGTTGAAGAATTCACCAAGTTGGCACTTTGGATCTGAAAATTGAATGTATTTAGTGAAGAAGTGGATTAATATTTCTGAAAATATTCATTGATGATAAAACTGTCACTTTGAAAGATTGATGTTAGTTACATTCAAAATATAGTTAGTCTGAAAAAAAAGTAACAGTGCATTATTTACTTATATTTTTTGTAATTGCACATTTACTAGTAAAAAACATAAGAAAAACACCCTACCGAAAAATTGCCCAGCAGAAAGTTTGCAATGTTACTTGCCTCGACTGAAAATAGAATTTTTTACTTTATAATAATATTTCGGTAGTTGGGAAAGCATTTATTAGAAAAACTAAATACTATTAACGTCTCCTCAACTCAATGAAAATATGCGTACTGTAATTCATTTAAAATCATATCCTTTTCTTAATATTTCATTAATTATAATAATAATATTTATTTCATATAGGAATAATTATTATAATATTTCGAATAATTTCATTATTTGCTTTTCTGGCCGTAGTTCGAAAAATGTTTGGCTTTCACTAAGCAAAAAATTGGTAATTGGGAAAGATTTATTTTTTTAACAATATACTAAATTAACGAAATTATTAATTCATGACGTTCAAAAAATTTCTATTTATAGTATTCTAGTATAACTGCATCTCAGCCAACCCCCACCTAATTCCTGGATATAGATACCTAAGGTATATCCAAAAGTCTTCGTAGTTTTTTTTGTGTTTTTTTGTTGTTGTTTTGTTTTCTTTTCTTTTTTTAATCTGCGGATTGTGCGTAAATCTGTGGATGTGGAACCAGTAGCAAGGACTCAAATTAGAATGATGCAAATTCTGATTAAGAAAGAAAAAAACAATAGTGTAAGCTACCAGCTCAGTAAAACAACAACAACACTAAATTATTAAAAGAATTTCAGAACTAAAAAAGAGAATTACGCCGCAACTAAATATCATCGCGGCAGCGACAGCTGCTATGTAGTAAAGAGCGAACCGTAGGCAATAGTTATCAAAAGCTTAAAAACGTGATTTTAAAAAAAACTGTCTAGTGAAAAAATTATCATTTGTAGCTGATTCAGACGTGGTAACTATTATTTTGATTAATCTTAATAGGGAAATGGTAATTTGAAAACAATTTTACAGGAACTTTGGAAAAGAGCCTGAAACCCTTTGAAAACAGCGTCGGATCCAAACGAAAAGTACACAATTTGAGTCACTATTATTCAAAACCCTATACCGGAACCTTACACCTTGACCAAAAAATAAAATCACTTTTTTGCATAGGTAGCACTGTATCTTCTTTTTTCTACCTTTTTCTTCGTCGCTAACGGAGCACCGATAAATCACTGAGAACTGTGTAAGGGCTCATTTAAAGGCTGATTTTTATATCCCGTCACTTTTTTTTTATAAATTTGACCTGATAACGCTATCATGAAATGCCACTTGGCACCCTTAAAGTGCAATTTGAGTGTCACTTCTGGAATGGAAAGTATGTGCTGGAACTGGAACATCATAAAGAGCTGTTTAGGGGCTCATTGAAAAGCTAATTTTTATACATAATCCTTCCATATAAGTTGACATTGATAAAGCCATTATTAAGTAGTCTGTGTCACCTAAAGAGTGCGCTTTGGGTGCCGTTTCGGGAATGGAAACGCTGGTAAGAATGAAAAGACTAACGATTATAATGTCAATGGTCTAAAACCCTAGTTCTATATTCCTTGTTCTATATTCCTAGTTCTTACAATCTCCCTCTTCTATATTCCTTCCTCCCAGCCCCCTTAATACTAATCACAAGTCTTCTACTGACTAGCAGTACGAGAAGGCTTCTGCTACATCATAGAGAGCAGTTTGAGGGTTAATTTAAAAAGTTAACTTTTATTTCTAATTAATTAAAAAAAAAACAGTTTTTCTGAAGGAAGCAAAGAGCGTAGTTTGAACTTAAAACGAACAAAAGTTACAAATTTGGGGCCCATCTAAAATATATCAATAAAACCCGTACAAATAAACCAACTGATGGGTGAACGTAGCTTCATCTCTAGGGGGGGCATCCAATTCTTTAATGGAGGGTGAGGCTGAAGTTATATTGATGGTTCAGAAAAACCTACATTGCCAGCAAGTTCTTTTATACCTATGAAATCTTCATTAATAAGTAATTACCAAAAATCATAAATCATCAATATGATTCGGTATTAATCAATCTTCTTGGATTAGAACTAAATCGTTCCAAGACACTATGGATAATCGCTTCTTGTTTGACTTTCAATCTGTCATTCCAGCAGTTTATTTCCAGCTTTTTCAACCATCTACCTTTTATCAACTGCTTTTTAGCCATCTACCATTTTTCAACTGCTTTTTCAACCATCTTCTTTTTCAGCCATATCTAGTGTAAATTTGAAGTTCTAAGGGGCGGCTGCCCCCCTCTACCCACCTTCCGTACGCCCATGCACTGATGATATTTCCTTATGTTTGAAGGATTATAGAAAACTAGCGCTTTACTGAAAAAACAAAAGCCAATAATAAAAAAGAATATTTATCTAGGAGCCAAAAGGGAGTATATAGACACGCTTTAGTATTAATCGAAATGAAAAACAAATAAACCATAATACAAATTCTGGAAATTTGTTTATTATCTCTATACAATGCAGAATTTCAAGTTATGATGCAAATTCTAAAGGTATTCTATAATCCTAATACGATAAGAATGGCTTCACTTTGAACTTGTCTACAAAATAATCATGAAATGCCCCTAAAACGCTTTATTTTTATACTGTAAAAAGTGTGCTTAAATGGTTTAGTTTTACTGTGCTAAAACCCCTATTTTGTTTTGTGCTGTTTACCCGAAAATCGCTATACTGTTACACCTTGGGCTGTTTTTTTCATTTTTCATTATATGTAAATACCAAAAAAGGGCATTTTCCATTGAAAAGACTCCGAAAAAGGAATTTTCAAAATTTAGGCTGGGGCAAAAATTTGGGGGGGGGGGGCACCCCCCCCCCCCCCACAATTGATACCAATAGAACTAGAACGCAGGCAACATTGTAGAGAGGTGTTCAAAAGCTCACTTCAAAGCTATTGATCATTTCAGAGTTCTTTTTGTAGATTTATGGTGAAAAAGCGCATTAAAAAGCCACATCAAGCGGTGATAATATTTTGAAGTCTAGGTTACCTTATAATGTTAAATTTCTAGCCTAATGATTAACCTATCTAAGATCTAAAGCAGAAATTAAGATTAAAAAGAATTAATTAGGGGCAATGGAGCGTGCGAGTGTGCGTATCTGTGTTGGCCTCAGGTAGTTTGGGGCTGCGGTGATGTGTTAGTAATAGTAGTATGAGTAATCAGGGGTAAATCAAAGAATTTTTTTTAGAAGAAGGGAGGATATTCAGAAGAATTTTTCTGAGGAAAAGGTGACAAAGAGAAAAAAATTTTCCTTTGAACTAACCATCAGGATAGCTAACGTTCTTCCCTCTGCTATTTCCCTTTATTTTTCAATCCATCTTTAGGTTGGTCCTAAATACAAACTTAAGAAAAGATGAAATAAGACTAAGTTTTTGTGAAGCCAAAGAAAAAAAACTTACAACATTGTTCCAGTGCTACTGGCGGGCCAGGGTATTTACCAATTTCACATTTTCCTAGTTCTGGTAGGGACACTCGCCAACGACTGCCATCTTTGCAGGGCGTTAATTCATACTGGTAGTCTTCCTAAAACAGAAGGCACCCTTCGAACCATCATTTGAAACAGTAAAGGACTAAACGAAAACTAAATCAATAATATGGAACTGTAAAAAGATTTTTTTCACCTTTATTCAGGACTGCAAAGAGAATTTCATTCCTTTTAAATTTTTTTACTACATTTCGTTTTTCTATAAGGTCAAGGCTAGAACTTCAACTTTATGGTTCTTGAACATGTTAAACATGATGGTGCTTGAACAAGGAGTGTAGAGGGAGGAGGGGTGTTAACCTCATTTTCCTAAAATCACGATTATTTTCTTTTGCTATTACGTTTTGAAGGGTAGCATTTAAACCCAATAAAAGGTTTTGTAACTGGAGCCACCATAAAAGGCAGATTTGTTTGATGCCAATATTCTTATTAAAACTTAGTCTTTTGGATTTTTGGTTACTGTTGACTAGGACCAGGATTTACTTATTGTTCGTTATTATGAACGGTTTGGCATGGACTATGTGTAATAATTTTGAGTCCTTGACGTTTCAGACCAAAGAAATGAATCCGGTAACAACAAACGAGTCTATGGTGAGTATGAAGAAAAGGAGAGAAACATCAACGAATATTTCACCCGTATACATAAGGTGTCTTCAGTGTAGAAAAAAAAAAGACAGATAAAGAAATAAACAACTAGAATCTAAAACTAAAATAATATAAATAAAAATATATATAAAACTTAAACAGCCTAACTTTCGGCCTACATATATACAATTAGTATTCACTTATATAATTAGCCAGCTACTTCCATAAACACACAAAAGCAACTGGCAAAACAAATTAAAAATTTTAAATGGACTTAATTGTATTTTAATACTTAACTTTGCTCAGTTATTATAATTAAGTTCATTTTAAATTTTAAATTTTGTTTTTGCCAGTTGATTTTGTGCGTTCATGGATATTGTATATGTGAGTGTTAATTATATATATACTAATTAGGTTGTTTTAGTTTTATGTCTAATTTCATTGACATTCGTTTAGCTTTATATTCTAGTTGCTAATGAGCAACAAGTTACTCATTGTCTTTATATACGGTTTTTATGGAAGGGATGATCGTATAAACATCTAAGGGGCTTATTTTATTGGAAGTAATTAATTTTAGTAGCCTTTTAAAGATTCAAAACTGATCAGTAGCAACCAGCCCCCGTGTTCTTTTCTCACCAAATGTATCTAATCAAAAATGTTGAGATAACCATTTTGTTCAAAATAGTCCAAAGGGAAAATAACTATGTCTTCTGGGTTGACAAAAAACTGGGGATGACCCACATCCCCCAGAGCCTGTCTGCAAGTTATGCAAGCTGAGTAGAGAGCTATCTTATACTCCAGGGGGGAGTCCATATATGGGCATAGAGTCATTAGGGAGAATGATTGCGTAATGGGGTCAATGACCTCTTTCACCAGGTGTGTTTTTGGCACGCCCTCAGCGAATGTTGTTATTGTTTCCGAGACAAAATGCCAAGGTCAATGTTGTTTTGAACAGAGTAATTAGAGAGAACACGTGGTTAATGGGGTCAATGTTGTTGTTGTAAGTGCACACTCGAGGCAGATGTTATGATCCGAAAATAGTATTTGTTATTGTTATTCGAGCCAGATGTTGTTGTCGTTCGAAGCAAAGTTAATGACATTTCTTTCCTGTTTGAGGCGGATGTTATGATCCAATTTGTTGTTGTTATTCGAGCCAGATGTTGTTGTCGTTCGAAGCAAAGTTAATGACATTTCCTTCCTGTTTGAGGCAGATGTTATGATCCAATTTGTTATTGTTATTCGAGCCAGATGTTGTTGTCGTTCGAAGCAAAGTTAATGACATTTCTTTCCTGTTTGAGGCGGATGTTATGATCCAATTTGTTGTTGTTATTTGAGCCAGATGTTGTTGTTATTGTTATTCGAGGCAGATGTTATGATCCGAAAATAGTATTTGTTTCCGTGCCAAATGTTACGAGTTCCCGGGAAACAGCTAGATCCCACTTCTCAGCCAATCAGCGGGTCGGTTCAGCCAATCAGAGGGCTTGCTTACATCTCCTTCTAAGTCAATCAGGGGGGGGGGACGGAAATATTAGAAAAGAGGATTGCAGGTTGGGTTAGTTTATATTTTTAGTTTATTATTTTATTACCGATTTAGTTTAGATTTTTAGTTTATTTTAAGTTTATTTATTTTAGTTTTAGATTAGTGTTTAGTTTAGAGTTTTTGTTTAGCTAGAGTTTTACTAAAGAGTTTTAGTTTGAGTTTTAATTTTTAGTTAGTTTAGTTTAGTTTAGATTTTTAGTTTAGTTTTAGTTTAATGTTTAGTTTTAGTTTAGATTTTTAGTTTAGAGTTTTTGTTTAGCTAGAGTTTTACTAAAGAGTTTTAGTTTAGTCTAGTTTTAGTTAAGAGTTTAGAGTTTTACCTTAGAGTCCTAGCTTAGAGTTTTTGTTAGAGTTCTAGTTTAGCTAGAGTTTTACTAAAGAGTTTTAGTTTGAGTTTTAATTTTTAGTTAGTTTAGTATAGTTTAGATTTTTAGTTTACTTTTAGTTTAATGTTTAGTTTTAGTTTAGATTTTTAGTTTATTTTAAGTTTAGTTTAGATTTTTAGTTTAGTTCTAGTTTAGTTTTAGTTTAGTTTAGATTTTTAGTTTAGTTCTAGTTTAGTTTTAGTTTAGTTTAGATTTTAGTTAGTTAGACAGTTTAAATTTTTAGTTCGTTTAGTTTAGTTTTAGTTTAGTTTAGATTTTAGTTAGATTTTTAGTTTAGTTCTAGTTTAGTTTTAGTTTAGTGTTATAATTTATATTTTTAGTTAGAGTTTTAATTTAGCAGTTTAGTTTAGCTAGAGTTTTAGTTAGAGTTATAGTTTAGATTTTTAGTTCGTTTAGTTCTAGTTTAGTTTTAGTTTAGTGTTCAGTTTTAGTTTAGAATTTTAGTTAGTTTAAAAGCTTAGAGTTTAGTTTTAGTTTAGTAGTTAAGTTTAGCTAGAGTTTTATTTTAGTTTTAGTTAGATTCTCAGTTTAATTTAGTTTAGTTTTGACTAGTGTTTATTTTTAGTGTAGAATTTTTTGTTAGTTTAGTAGTTTAGATCTTAGTTAGTTTAGTAGTTAGATCTTAGTTAGTTAGACAGTTTAAATTTTTAGTTCGTTTAGTTTAGTTTTAGTTTAACTAGAGTTTTTGTTAGAGTTATAGTTTAGATTTTTGTTAGTTTAGTAGTTTAGTGTTTAGTTTTAGTTAGAGTTATAGTTTAGATTTTTAGTTAGTTTAGTAGTTTGGAGTTTAGAGTTTAGTTTTAGTTAGTTAGACAGTTTAGATTTTAGTTAGTTTAGTAGTTTAGTTTAGTTTTAGTTTAGTGTAGATTTTTAGTTTAGTTCTAGTTTAGTTTTAGTTTAGTGTTATAATTTATATTTCGTTTAGTTTTAGTTCAGTTTTAGTTTAAAGTTTTTAGCTAGAGTTTAATTTTAGTTTAGTAGTTAAGTTTAGTTTTAGTTTAACGTTTAGTTTTATTTTAGAGCTTTAACTAGATTTTCAGTTTAATTAGTTTAGTTTTAGTTTAGTAATTAAGTTTAGTTTTAGTTTACGTTTAGTTTTATTTTAGAGCTTTAGCTAGATTTTCAGTTTAATTTAGTTTTGTTTTAGGTTAGTGATCAGTTTTAGTTTAGAATTTTAGTTAGTTTAAAAGTTCAGAGTTTAGTTTTAGTTTAGTTCTAGTTTAGTTTTAGTTTAGTGTTATAATTTATATTTCGTTTAGTTTTAGTTCAGTTTTAGTTTAAAGTTTTTAGCTAGAGTTTAATTTTAGTTTAGTAGTTAAGTTTAGTTTTAGTTTAACGTTTAGTTTTATTTTAGAGCTTTAACTAGATTTTCAGTTTAATTAGTTTAGTTTTAGTTTAGTAATTAAGTTTAGTTTTAGTTTACGTTTAGTTTTATTTTAGAGCTTTAGCTAGATTTTCAGTTTAATTTAGTTTTGTTTTAGGTTAGTGATCAGTTTTAGTTTAGAATTTTAGTTAGTTTAGTAGTTTAGAGTTTAGTTTAGTTAGTTAGACAGTTTAAATTTTTAGTTTAGTTCTAGTTTAGTTTTAGTTTAGTTTAGATTTTTAGTTTAGTTCTAGTTTAGTTTTAGTTTAGTGTTATAATTTATATTTTTAGTTAGAGTTTTAATTTAGCAGTTTAGTTTAGCTAGAGTTTTATTTTAGTTTTAGTTAGATTCTCAGTTTAATTTAGTTTAGTTTTGACTAGTGTTTATTTTTAGTGTATAATTTTTTGTTAGTTTAGTAGTTTAGATCTTAGTTAGTTTAGTAGTTAGATCTTAGTTAGTTAGACAGTTTAAATTTTTAGTTCGTTTAGTTTAGTTTTAGTTTAACTAGAGTTTTTGTTAGAGTTATAGTTTAGATTTTTGTTAGTTTAGTAGTTTAGTGTTTAGTTTTAGTTAGAGTTATAGTTTAGATTTTTAGTTAGTTTAGTAGTTTGGAGTTTAGAGTTTAGTTTTAGTTAGTTAGACAGTTTAGATTTTAGTTAGTTTAGTAGTTTAGTTTAGTTTTAGTTAAGAGTTTAGAATTTTAGCTTAGAGTCGTAGCTTAGAGTTTTTGTTAGAGTTCTAGTTTATTTTAGTTTTAGTTAAGAGTTTAGAGTTTTTAGCTTAGAGTCTTAGCCTAGAGTTTTTTGATAGAGTTCTAGTTTAGTTTAGTTTTAGTTAAGAGTTTGATGTTTCACCTTAGAGTCATAGCTTAGAGTTTTAGTTAGAGTTCTAGTTTAGTTTAGTTTTAGTTAAGAGTTCCGAGTTTTAGCTGAGTCTTAACTTAGAGTTTTGTTAGAGTTCTAGTTTAGTTTAGTTTTAGTTTAGAGTTTTAGTTTAGACTTAGAGTTTCAATTAGAGTTCTAGTTTGGTTTAGTTAAAGTTACGAATTTAGAGTTTTAGCTTAGTGTCATAGCTTAGATTTTTACTTAAAGTGATAGTTTGGTTAAGTTTTAGTTAAGAGTTTCCAGTTTTAGCTGAGTCTTAGCTTAGAGTTTTTGTTAGAGTTCTTGTTTAGTTTAGTTTTAGTTAAGAGTTTAGAGTTATAGCTTAGAGTCTTAGTTTAGAGTTTTTGTTGAAGTTCTAGTTTACGTTTAGTTTTATTTTAGAGCTTTAGCTAGATTTTCAGTTTAATTTAGTTTTGTTTTAGGTTAGTGTTCAGTTTTAGTTTAGAATTTTAGTTAGTTTAGTAGTTTAGAGTTTAGTTTTAGTTAATAGTTTAGAGTTTTAGCTTAGAGACTTAGCTTAGAGTTATAGTTCTAGTTTAGTTTTAGTTTAGTTTAGATTTTTAGTTTAGTTCTAGTTTAGTTTTAGTTTAGTTTAGATTTTAGTTAGTTAGACAGTTTAAATTTTTAGTTCGTTTAGTTTAGTTTTAGTTTAGTTTAGATTTTAGTTAGATTTTTAGTTAAGTTCTAGTTTAGTTTTAGTTTAGTGTTATAATTTATATTTTTAGTTAGAGTTTTAATTTAGCAGTTTAGTTTAGCTAGAGTTTTAGTTAGAGTTATAGTTTAGATTTTTAGTTCGTTTAGTTTAGTTTAGTTTTAGTTTAGTGTTCAGTTTTAGTTTAGAATTTTAGTTAGTTTAAAAGTTTAGAGTTTAGTTTTAGTTTAGTAGTTAAGTTTAGCTAGAGTTTTATTTTAGTTTTAGTTAGATTCTCAGTTTAATTTAGTTTAGTTTTGACTAGTGTTTATTTTTAGTGTAGAATTTTTTGTTAGTTTAGTAGTTTAGATCTTAGTTAGTTTAGTAGTTAGATCTTAGTTAGTTAGACAGTTTAAATTTTTAGTTCGTTTAGTTTAGTTTTAGTTTAGTTTAGATTTTAGTTAGATTTTTAGTTTAGTTCTAGTTTAGTTTTAGTTTAGTGTTATAATTTATATTTTTAGTTAGTTTAGTAGTTTGGAGTTTAGAGTTTAGTTTTAGTTAGTTAGACAGTTTAGATTTTAGTTAGTTTAGTATTTTAGTTTAGTTTTAGTTTAGTGTAGATTTTTAGTTTAGTTCTAGTTTAGTTTTAGTTTAGTGTTATAATTTATATTTCGTTTAGTTTTAGTTCAGTTTTAGTTTAAAGTTTTTAGCTAGAGTTTAATTTTAGTTTAGTAGTTAAGTTTAGTTTTAGTTTAACGTTTAGTTTTATTTTAGAGCTTTAACTAGATTTTCAGTTTAATTAGTTTAGTTTTAGTTTAGTAATTAAGTTTAGTTTTAGTTTACGTTTAGTTTTATTTTAGAGCTTTAGCTAGATTTTCAGTTTAATTTAGTTTTGTTTTAGGTTAGTGTTCAGTTTTAGTTTAGAATTTTAGTTAGTTTAAAAGTTTAGAGTTTAGTTTTAGTTTAGTGTTATAATTTATATTTCGTTAGTTTTAGTTCAGTTTTAGTTTAAAGTTTTTAGCTAGAGTTTAATTTTAGTTTAGTAGTTAAGTTTAGTTTTAGTTTAACGTTTAGTTTTATTTTAGAGCTTTAACTAGATTTTCAGTTTAATTAGTTTAGTTTTAGTTTAGTAATTAAGTTTAGTTTTAGTTTACGTTTAGTTTTATTTTAGAGCTTTAGCTAGATTTTCAGTTTAATTTAGTTTTGTTTTAGGTTAGTGTTCAGTTTTAGTTTAGAATTTTAGTTAGTTTAAAAGTTTAGAGTTTAGTTTTAGTTTAGTTTTAGTTTAGTGTTATAATTTATATTTCGTTAGTTTTAGTTCAGTTTTAGTTTAAAGTTTTTAGCTAGAGTTTAATTTTAGTTTAGTAGTTAAGTTTAGTTTTAGTTTAACGTTTAGTTTTATTTTAGAGCTTTAACTAGATTTTCAGTTTAATTAGTTTAGTTTTAGTTTAGTAATTAAGTTTAGTTTTAGTTTACGTTTAGTTTTATTTTAGAGCTTTAGCTAGATTTTCAGTTTAATTTAGTTTTGTTTTAGGTTAGTGTTCAGTTTTTGTTTAGAATTTTAGTTAGTTTAAAAGTTTAGAGTTTAGTTTAGTTTTTTAGTTAAGTTTCATTTTAATGTTTAGTTAGATTTTCAGTTTAGATTTTTAGTTCGTTTAGTTTTAGTTTAGATTTTTAGTTTAGTTCTAGTTTAGTTTTAGTTTAATGTTTAGTTTTCTTTAGATTTTTAGTTAGATTTTCAGTTTAGTTTATTTTAGTTTTAGATTAGTGTTCAGTTTTAGTTTAACAATTAGTTTTATTTAGAGTTTTAGCTAGATTTTTAGTTCGTTTAGTTTAGTTTTAGTTTAGTTTAGATTTTTAGTTAGTTTAGTAGTTTAGAGTTTAGAGTTTAGTTTTAGTTAGTTAGACAGTTTAAATTTTTAGTTAGTTTAGTATTTTAGTTTTAGTTTAGATTTTTAGTTTAGAGTTTTTGTTTAGCTAGAGTTTTAGTTAGAGTTTTAATGTAGTAGATTAGTTTGGTTTTAGTTTTAGATTAGTGTTTAGATTAGTGTTTAGTTTTAGTTTATAGCTAAAAGTGTTGTTTCCAGCGACATTGAGGGTCCACACAGAAACGGTCTGAAGTGTTTTTTTAAATTGATACATGCTGTTGACAACAGTCGGACTATGACTAACTGTAAATCATATGTGCCAATGAATAAGTAGTAATTTTCCCGTCTATTCAAGAACAACAAAAACAATATTTCATGGCAACATTTATTACAGCAATATTATAACACTCGTTCAACATGAACAATGATAACACTTTTTGTACAACACTTATTGTCTTTAAACACTTTTTGTACAACACCTTTGTCCATCTACAGCACTTTTCTGTACAACACCTTTGTCCATCTACAACACTTTTCTATACAACACTTTTCTATACAACAAACAACACTTGGAACTAGCACAGTTGAACAGTAGAGTGATTGGTGCCCCCCCCCCCGGGAACCGGCCTTGGGAAGGGTCCCCCACCCCCCTGGAGCCGCGATGGAAAAATAGTTGTCGTCACTGCTATGGGTTAGTGGTTAAGGTAGTGAGATTGGGTTAGTTAATTCATGAACGGGGTTGGGCGGCTAGTTGGTTAGATTAGTTTATCCAGACCAAGTTGATTACGATAGTCTACGCATTCAACTCGATCTGAAATACGATAGTGGCCATGGGGCAGGACACTCACACCATTCTCGAGCACATAGACCTTGTCAGATATACATGACATTGCATTTTTTTCCACTCTCACAGTATAATTTCTATACTGTAGAGAGCGAATTGCAAGCACTTGTGCTCTTGGCACTAGGCTACTTTCTACACAGTCTTTGTATACGCTCATGTTAAAATTGCTCTTTACAAAGTGTGTAGGCACCCCTTTACATGTTTTCTTTTCATCCCCACTATGTGTTTCCACGCAATAAACTTTGGGACCCGGGAACACCCCCCTAGATATCAAGTCACTCCCCGTTTCAGATTTTAATTTTAATAGTTGGTTGGGGGCTTGACGTTTCACCCAGCTCGGGGTAGAGGGATGGATTCCAGTTGGTGAAATCCATCCGCGAGCTGATGTGCACCCCATTTTGCAAATCACCCAATAAATCTTCAGTTTTTACTTTTAGCAGTAGAGAATCGGTATCCCCATAATAAACTTGTACCTCCCCCTCCCGTGGCCATTGCACCTTGCACACATTGTAAAGAACGACAACATGAGCTTTTTTGAAATTTCTAGTACTGAACTACCTCCTGCAATATTCTTGTTCAGTACTACGTTTCGCTTTTTCCTGTGTAGAAGAACCATGCCGGCCTCTATGCTCGTGAATGATGTGAAATTAGGGTCGGCAATAATTCGTGCACACTCTAGAGGGTCAGTCACGACGTCACAGCGAGATCTGTTACGTACGCTTTCGCACATTTTGCCAAACGCTGAATTTAGAATGAGCTTGTACAATTCCTTCTCCACCTTTGAATTTGCCCTAGAACGTTTATCGACAAAAGTATCGATAAACGTTTTCAAATAAGGTTTCTGATTGAACTGAAGGACCCTATGTATTTTGGTGATTTTGAAGCCATTGTTCACCATCCAGTGCAAAAGCACATGGTGAACAACGATATTCTCCTTAGGGTCCAAATCAGCAATCAGTTTCTGTTTAGAGGGAGTCCAATGCATCCCCATATCCTCAACCAATGACCGATTGTAGGGGCTCAACGAGTCCCTGGTCACTGGTCGATTGATACAGGGAAAAACAAAATCTTTGACTGAGTCGTGAAGGGCCAGTGGAATGTGACCGTCAATTTCAAAGAACCATCCTTGTGGCCCGTTGTCCTCGACGGTGTTAATGTCGGGGAACTCACAAGGATTCTCAAGCCATTGATAGTTCCCACACGGCAAAGAGTAGTGGGACATTGCCGAGGGGTACAACGAGTTCATGTCCAAGAACACTGCATTTGACTTTACACCGGTGCTTTGCCCGCTCGGATCGGTTGATAAGACCCGGTCCCCGTGAAAAACATACCCTCCCCTCATTGAACGCTCTACAAAAAGGTGTTGGTCTACATCCGTGATTAGGCCTATTTCCTCCCTGCTAATTTTTAAAATTAAATCCATTACTAAATGTGGTGTAGAAAAATAATATCCTATATCTAGTCCAAACTCCGAATAGATCTGGTCTGTATTCTTACAGACTATATCCAACAGAGTTAGAACGTCACTGGCCAAGTACAGTCTACAATAATCCCACCCATTTTTACAATCCCCCTTAGCCCACACCTTCTTGGCAAACTCGTACTCCTCGACTGTGCATTCACTGTTGGTGAGTGAATTGTGAAAAGCTTCAATTGGAGGTAGTTTCTCCTCGCTTAAGCGAGCGCCAGAACAGTAATAATCATATGCATATACACCTTTGCTGGTTAATAAGTCATACATTTCACTGTCTGGAAAGTGCTGTTTAAGCAAGGGAAAGCTGTCAAAATTGTCGCTTTTCTGCACTTGAATTAGTTGACCTAAGGATTAGGGGAAAAAACTAAAAGAATCTAAAAACCTAATTTTATTCCAGCACGTACGCTCATTATCCACTACCTGCCATTTCAGTTCGAGAACCAATAGCTTCTCGGCCGATTTGGGAATGATGTTGTAGGTAAATGAATTATTCACCCATGGACTATCTACTCCCCCTCCCTCCCTATGCATACGTGCCAGTGCTGGTAAAATAAATTTTAAGTCATAGTTAGAGTTATGAATAAAAACAGGGATAAAAAACTGTTGGCTAACGTTTAAATTACACGATTGATGCGCTACCCCTCTAAAATTACTACCCCCAGATGATATTTCCTGCCACAAGTGGTCATGGTCTCTGACTTTCCCCCTCCCCCCTCTTTTCCCTTTAGTCCCCTTATCCTCCTCTACAAACTCCCCCTTGCATACCCAACATATTTTTTGATTTTTAATCGCGAGACGATCCTCTGCAGACAGCACCATTGGATAATGCGTATTTCTCAAACGAGAAATAGCACCATTAGCCGTGCCAATCAGTTTAGTCAATGCCTTGACCATGCACTCATCGCCCTCATCCAATGTTTCTACTACTTCTAACAACCGCATGGTGTTAGAATTATCTCTTTGCGCGTGGGCGTAGGACACTGCAATGGCCTGGTGTTCTTTGATACGGTTTGGATATTGGGGATCATTCACCTCCACCAGCTTAGCTTCGCAGTCTAAAGATATTTTGTTGCATTGGAGAAGAGTATTCTGGAAGTTTTTAAAACGTAGAATGGCCCTATCCCCTGAAACCGTTTCCACTGTCTGGTACCCATGCCGTCTACAGTGTCTCATGTGATTTCGGAGCTTTAGTTCAGTCCAAAATCGAGACAGGCATGTTGGACAGTAGAAACATACCCCCTTATGCTTACCACCCCCCAGAACTCTACTAATGTCAGTGATTGGGTTAAAATGCCCGATTGTGTTCGGTTGACTAGGTGGCGTGTAAAGCAACCAAACCCAGTGTTTAACCAAATCAACTGACGGGCCCCTTACGGGGAAGACCACCCCCTTCTTTTTTGAACGAGCCCCATCTTCAAATTCTGTTTCGTATTGTACCACAGTAACGCCAATATTTAAATGGGCATTAGCCCTTTCAAAAATATCAATGGATCGTAGCGTTACTGGGTATTTCCCCTCTAAACATGAAAAATCTACAACTGGGAAATCGGACCCTTCCTTTCCATGTACAGCCCAGTGATCTAAATTCTTCTTGGTGGCTTCATCTTTCAATGGTCGGAAAGCTGACATGAGGAAAGCATACTTGAAACACTTTTGATCTGTTTCAAAACAGATCCGCTGGACACCTTTACAACCCTCTAGATCTGGATTATATTTTAAAATTATACCCTCATCCCTATGCCCACCTCTTAAAATAAAATCTTTCTTAAATTTACATATATTTACGCTTAAATTTTCAATGAATAAAACTTGTCTTGAAGGCCCAGGTAACGTCTGTTGGAGGGTGGAGGGGCCGACGTTAATTTCTTGTGCAGGAGCTGTGACTTGTGCAGCCGGGGTAGCTTCTGAGCCCCTTGAAAAAGCTTGTGTAGGTGGGGCTTCGGCATTGAAGCTATTCACCCACTCTCTCTTTAACTTTCTGGCAGGCTGCACTTGGACAGGTAGTGCGGAGCTGGGGGGCTTTGGCCAGCGATCATATTGCATGGCAGGGGGCGCATTATTGGCCCTCGTCTTCTTAGCAGGAGGGGGCACGCATTCATCGCTATTTGCGTCAGACATAGGGTCCGCAAATTCTTCATAATTTGCCTTAAAAAGAAGAGAAGAAAAATCAAATCAAAATAATTTCTCCCTTTTTAAAGAAGGAAAGTTATTAAACATAATTTGTTTAGTTTATCACTAAGAAAGCACAAAACCCATATTCTCTCCCCTAAATTTAGGAAAATTAATCCATCCCTCTCATAGAGCTAATCATGTGTTTTATTCAAGCGAAAGGCATATCTTACTAGCTTTTATTCAAATGTTATAGCTAAAATCACTAAATGATGAAGAAGCAATAATCTTTTCTATTTCTAATAAAAGCGCTAACCCCCTCCCCAGCAAAAATCCTGGATTCACGCTCCCCTCCCGGCCCCAAATTTAGGAAAATTAAGCCATCCCTCTCATAGAGTTAATCATGCGTTTTATTCAAGCGAAAGGCATATCTTACTAGCTTTTATTCAAATGTTATCGCTAAAATCACTAAATGATGAAGAAGCAATAATCTTTTCTATCTCTAATAAAGCGCTAACCCCCTCCCCCAACAAAAATCCTGGATTCACGCCCGGGAATATAAAGGAAACTTT
Organism: Artemia sinica; assembly: GCA_027921565.1. Lineage (NCBI taxonomy): Eukaryota > Metazoa > Arthropoda > Branchiopoda > Anostraca > Artemiidae > Artemia > Artemia sinica. The sequence goes on from CM051272.1 coordinate 34,337,024, forward strand.
ATTGAAGGCTTGAAAAAATTATAAATTTACGCATTAGTTTTCTTGTCAATGGGCGTACATGTCTATACACAGAATCCCCCTTACTTTTAATGCGAAGAAATAGTTTGTTTTTACTTTACACTGATGGCGGTAGAATTGAAGGCATTGCCCCCTTCCTTTTACGTAAGGCACTTTACAGCGAAGCTGTTAGAAGCGATGTATTGGCCCCTTTTACATAATATTATATTATTAAACATAATCTCTTTCTCTCCTTCCATACAGGTTACGAAACTATAATTGCTTAAAAGTGTTTTAATTTTGACGGAGAAACACTTTGACTTGACCGCGTTTGTAAACCGGAAAGGGAACGACAAAGTAATTATAACCCTGCGGAAATGTATTGTCAAAACATATCGGGTTAATAGCGACGGCTGTCACAGAGAAAGAATAAATTTGAGAAAATGTATTTCTTTTTGCAGCGCTTAGCTTTCGATGGTAAAAGAATATATTTACGTTTTGCATTGAGTATGGTTTGTTGGGGGGGGGATTTAGCTGGAAATATAGAGGGAAGGAATTTATCAAAATGGTATTTCTTTTTGCGAGAATTTGGGGTTGTAGGACAATGGGGGAGGGATGGGGATATTGTTAGACCATAATTCGAAAATAACTTGTTTCTCTACTTCTATACAGGTTGCATAGGCCTAGCTTAATTATTGCCTAAAATCGTTTTAAGTTGACGGAAGAATAGTTCCATTGACCGCGTTTGTAAACCGGAAAGAGGGTGACTGCTAATTTTAACCTTGCATTGAGCCGTGTGTCAAAACCAGAGCGGCATTTTCATTAAAAATTGACAAAGGCAAGTGAACGCTTTTAGCTGGAAATATAAAAGGAAAGAATTTATTGAGTTGCTATTTTTTTTGCTAGAATATGATTGTAAAACAATGGTGGGGGATTTAGGTGGAAATATAGAGGGAAGGAATTTATTGAAATGCTATTTCTTTTGCGAGAATTTGGGATTGTAAAACAATGGTGGAGGGAGGGGGGATTTAGCTGAAATATAGAGGGTAGGATGTCCATGGAAATGGTATTTCTTTTTGCGATAATTTGGGATTGTAAAACAATGGTGGGGGGATTTAGCTGGAAATATAGAGGGAAGGAGTTTATCGAAATGCTATTTCTTTTTGTGAGAATTTGGGGGGGGGGTTGAGCTGGAAATATAGAGGGAGGAGTTTATTGAAATGGTATTTCTTTTGCGAGAATTTGGGATTGTAAAACAATGGTGGGGGGATTTAGCTGGAAATATAGAGGGAAGGAATTTATCGAAATGCTATTTCTTTTTGTGAGAATTTGGGGGGGGGGCGTTGAGCTGGAAATATAGAGGGGAGGAGTTTATTGAAATGGTATTTCTTTTGCGAGAATTTGGGATTGTAAAACAATGGTGCTGGGATTTAGCTGGAAATATAGAGGGAAGGAATTTATCGAAATGCTATTTCTTTTTGTGAGAATTTGGGGGGGGGGTTGAGCTGGAAATATAGAGGGGAGGAGTTTATTGAAATGGTATTTCTTTTGCGAGAATTTGGGATTGTAAAACAATGGTGGGGGGATTTAGCTGGAAATATAGAGGGAAGGAATTTATCGAAATGCTATTTCTTTTTGTGAGAATTTGGGGGGGGGGTTGAGCTGGAAATATAGAGGGGAGGAGTTTATTGAAATGGTATTTCTTTTGCTAGAATATGATTGTAAAACAATGGTGGAGGGATTTAGCTAGAAATATAGAGGGTAGGATGTCCATGGAAATGGTATTTCTTTTTGCGAGAATTTGGGATTGTAAAACAATGGTGGGGGGGGGGGGGTTAGAGGAATATATTTGCGTTTTAGCTGAATATACTGGAGGGTGTCCAAGGAAAATTCATTTGAAAATAAAAATGTACTTACATTGCTAATGCGTGCGGCTGCCAAGATCTCAAGCTCATCAAATTTATCCATTGTCAGGTTGTTTGCACTGTGTCACAATAGTTTCTGATAATTGAATTGCATTGCATTCCCCGTTATATACGAAATATCTAGGTCGAATTGTTATGTAAACAAAGCCCTCTGATTGGCTGAGAAGGGGGATCTAACTGTTTCCGGGAACTCGTAACATTTGGCTCGGAAACAAATACTATTTTCGGATCATAACATCTGCCTCGAATAGCAATAACAACAACATCTGGCTCAAATAACAACAACAAATTGGATCATAACATCCGCCTCAAACAGGAAAGAAATGTCATTAACTTTGCTTCGAACGACAACAACATCTGGCTCGAATAACAATAACAAATTGGATCATAACATCTGCCTCAAACAGGAAGGAAGTGTCATTAGCTTTGCTTCGAACGACAACAACATCTGGCTCAAATAACAACAACAGATTGGATCATAACATCCGCCTCAAACAGGAAGGAAGTGTCATTAACTTTGCTTCGAACGACAACAACATCTGGCTCGAATAACAATAACAAATACTATTTCTGGATCATAACATCTGCCTCGAGTGTGCACTTACAACAACAACATTGACCCCATTAACCACGTGTTCTCTCTAATTACTCTGTTCAAAACAACATTGACCTTGGCATTTTGTCTCGGAAACAATAACAACATTCGCTGAGGGCGTGCCAAAAACACACCAGGTGAAAGAGGTCATTGACCCATTACGCAATCATTCTCCCTAATGACTCTATGCCCATATATGGACTCCCCCCTGGAGTATAAGATAGCTCTCTACTAAGCTGCCCATTGTTAACATATAAGGTTTTTGTGGAAAGGGGATGAGGGTCGTATAAACTTAGGGGAGGCTAATTCATTTGGAAACTGAAAGTTCTAGTTCCTTTTTTTTTAAGAGTCCAAAATGATTTAAGAGCAACCAGCCCCCCCGACGCCCTTTTTCCCAAATGCATCTAATCAAAATTTTGGGATAGCTATTTTGTTCAAAAATAGTCCAAAGGCCACCCCCCCCAAAAAAAAAACTATGCTTCAAGGGTGGACACCCCCCCCCCAGCCCCAAGGGGCAAGTACTTTATGTAAGTTGCTTACTGTTAAAATGTAAGGTTTTATCGAAGGAATGGTCTTATAAACCTGATTGAAAATCGAAATTTTTAACGCCCTTGTTGAGAGTCAAAAGTGACCGAAGGGCAACCAGCCTCCCCCCCCCCCACCAACGCCTTTTTTACCCAAATACACATCAAATCAAAATTTTGAAAAAGCAATTTTTTCAAAACGATTCAAAAGTGAAATAACTGTAACTTTGGGATCAAAACGCCTCCCTCCAGCCTCACAGCAAGGGCTAAAAGCTATGCAATTTGCCCCTTATTAACATAGAAGGATTTGAAATGAGGGCAAAAATTATCGTGGGTCTCCAAAAGGTTTCGGGTATTAAGGCGAAACTCCATTCCCTTTTTTTTAGCTGCCCTCCCTCGAAAGAAATCTGATCAAAATTTTGAAAAAGCCATCTTGTTATAAATGGCCGATAAGGTCAAATAACTATACCTCCAGGATGACTTTAACCCCTAGAGCCCTGCCGCAAGTGTTGTAGGTTATTTAAGTTGCCTATTGTTTATATACACGGTTGGGTATTGGGGAAGGATGGAATGTTTGATCCCGAGTCTCCAAAAAGGCTAAGAGTATTAACAAAAAAATTTAAAAAAATGTTGAGGGGAATCAGGAAAAATCAAAGCACGCAAAGTGCAGGAGGATTTTCGAAAGGACACAACAGCAACATCTAAGGAACGGTTAAGGGTGTTAAGTTGATACTTTAGAGGCATGTCGAAAGGCATGATGAAAAAGGAACAAAGGGCAGCCACCCTTTCCCCCTCTTGACCTTTTAGCTTCTCCCCTTAACATTGATAGAAATGTTAAAAGTGTACTTTATTTGAAATAGCCACAACGTCTAATAGCTAAGCCTCTCTGGGATGCTATATGCCCCCCCCCTCCCAGCCCCTGAGGCAAGGAATGTAAATTATGCAATTTGTCCATTTTTACATGCAGGATTAATCATTTAAGAACATCATGCATAATTTATCATTGCCGAGGCATCATTTTGCAAAACATCGAGGGGTATGTTGAACTAAATCAAAAGAAGCCGCATGTAACTAAGTTATCAAAAAGGCCTATCTGCAATATAACTGAAACTTTAAGGGCCACTACTCCTACTGCTACTATTGCGGCTGCAAATGACATTGGTTGTGACTGCAGCTTTGACTGCTAGCAACTGCTACTACTTTGGTTTGTGACTACTTTCAGGGAATCTTGAGGGGGATTTTGGACTTCAAAACTTTAAATTTGAAAAAAATACCCACTTTAATAATAATGATAATAAATTTATTTATAACCCAATCGCATCACAAGATAAATAGTGGAGTAAAGACTAAAAAAATGTGATTGAAAAACAAAAATCAACAATAGCATTACACAAAAAAACATAAATCACCAATAAAAGTTAAACAATAATAACATTAAATAAATAAAATTAATAAAACAAACGGATCAAACCATGGGGAGGCGACAAACGCCAATACGCTGTTTCTTAAAGCTTTTCGTGTAAACCAGTCTGCTTCTCAGCATTATTCGGAAGGTAAAACTTATTTATTATTTTTTCGTACTTATTTTGGCACTTATGAGTAGATAGTACATATGGAATTTACGTACGGCCATAGCAATCTTTATGTTATTTGCGTACGGCCATAGGACCATGCTATTAGGTCAACCAGACAGGTTTCTGGTGGGTATAGTCTGGTTTGGTGGGTATAATCTGGTTTGGTGGGTATAATCTGGTTTGGTGGGTATAATCTGGTTTGGTGGGTACAGTCCGGTTTGGTGGGTATAGTCTGGTTTGATGGGTATAGTCTGGTTTGGTGGGTATAGTCTGGTTTGGTTTTTCAAAGAGAGTGAGTATGTTATTTGCTTGCGTGTATAGGTTTTCCCATGTTTTGCTTGCATGTATAGGAATTCCCATGTTATTTGCTTGCGTGTATAGGAATTCCCATGTTATTTGCTTGCATGTATAGGAATTCCCATGTTATTTACTTACGTGTATAGGAATTTCCATGTTATTTGCTTGCGTGTATAGGAATTCCATGTTATTTGCTTGCGTGTATAGGAATTCTCATGTTATTTGCTTGCGTGTATAGGAATTCCCATGTTATTTGCTTGCGTGTATAGGAATTCCCATGTTATTTGCTTGCGTGTATAGGAATTCCCATGTTATTTGCTTGCGTGTATAGGAATTCCCATGTTATTTACTTGCGTGTATAGGAATTCCCATGTCATTTGATTGCGTGTATAGGAATTCCCACGTTATTTGCTTGCGTGTATAGGAATTCCCATGTTATTTGCTTGCGTGTATAGCAATTCCCATGCTATTTTAAGGGCTTATGTTCCCTCCCATGCTATTATAAGGGTGTATGTCCCCCTTCCTATGCTATTCCAGGAGCTTATGTTCCTTCCTATGCTATTATAAGGGCTTTTCCGTGTGGTTTTTCTTTACTTGATACCCATTAAAAACAAAATTTTTGTGTTAAATAAGTAGTTCTTGTATCTTTTAAAAGAGCTTTACGGGGTTTGAGAGACTCGGTTGCCTGATTCCGTGTGGTTTTTCTTTACTTGGTGCCCATTAAAAACACAATTTTTGTGTTAAATAAGTAGTTCTTGTATCTTTTAAAAGAGCTTTACGGGGTTTGAGACACTCTGTTGCCTGATTCCGTTTGGTTTTTCTTTACTTAGTGCCCATTGAAAACGAAATTTTTGTGTTAAATAAGTAGTTTCTTGTATCTTTTAAAAGAGCTTTACGGGGTTTGAGAGACTCGGTTGCCTGATTCCGTGTGGTTTTTCTTTACTTGGTGCCCATTAAAACAAAATTTTTGTGTTAAATAAGTAGTTTTTTTGTATCTTTTAAAAGAGCTTTAAGGGGTTTGAGAGACTCAGTTGCCTGATTCCGTGTGGTTTTTCTTTACTTAGTGCTCATTAAAAACGAAGTTTTTTGTGTTAAATAAGTAGTTCTTGTATCTGTTAAAAGAGCTTTAAGGGGTTTGAGAGACTCGGTTGCCTGATTCCGTGTGGTTTTCTTTACTTGGTGCCCATTAAAAACAAAATTTTTTATTAAATAAGTATTTCTTGTATCTGTTTAAAGAGCTTTACGGGGTTTAAGAGACTCGGTTGCATTGTATTTTCCATAATTTTCTTACAAGAAACTAGAGTTTACGGCCAAAAACTCTTATTAGCTCAGATTTTATAGAAATGGTTTTATTTTTTCGATCTGAAAATAGACTAAAGTTTCAGATTTGAACCAGAGAATTGTATTTTCCATAATTTTCTTACATCTTTGGAAATCATTAACGATAACAAACATTTTTTTCGACCAGATGGGTTTTTGAAAGCACATTCAACATGGTGTGCGCTATGTTTTTTATCATGAACCCTTTAGAGACCACTTTGATCAACTTGGAGAAAGCTCAAATAGAATCGTTACTGATATTGATATTAGTGCGTAAACTACAAACTGACAAAAATATCCAGAAATTTTTTTGTTATAGCCTTGACTTTGAAGACATTTCTTCATCTTAATTGGCTTTAGAAATATCATGCAAAATAAAACTAACCAAAACAGTCGTTGCTTTGTCGAGTTTTGAGCAAACAAAAGGATTGTAACACCTGATTGGCTCGTTTGTATGCAATTTCAAGCCAGTGAAAAGAACAAAATGTCTTTGAGTCACATTTTTTTTTAAAGGTAAATTCGATGTTTCTCTATGATTCAATCCCAACGTCCCACTGCTCTGAGTGTTGAAAATGATTTCACGACATTATTTTAGTTTTTTTTTTCTTGCCCCAAACTATTTTTTTTTATCATGAACCCTTTAGAGATCAATTTGATCAACTTTGAGAAAGTTCAAATAGAATCGTTACTGATATTGATATTAGTGCGTAAACTACAAACTGACAAAAATATCCAGAACTTTTTTTTCTTATAGCTTTGACTTTGAAGACATTTCTTCTTTCGTAAGTGTGTGTTGTCTAAAACCTTTAGTTTTGGGAATGCTATTTGGGCTTTTCAGAGCTAGGTTTCTTAGTTTCTCATAGGTGTGTATTGTCTGAAACCTACAATTTGGGGTGGGTAGTTTTTTTTTATTTCTGGCTTTTCAGAGCTAGATTTCTTAGTCTCTCATAGGTGTGTGTTGTCTAAAACCTACAATTTGGGATGGGTAGTTTGCTATTTCTGGCTTTTATGCGCTAGGTTTCATAGCCTTTTGTATGTGTGTGTTGTCTGAAACCTATAGTTTGGGATGCTATTTGGGCTTTTCAGAGCTAGGTTTCTTAGTCTCTCATAGGTGTGTGTTATCAGAAACCTACAATTTGAGGTGGGTAGTTTGCTATTTCTGGCTTTTATGAGCTAGGTAATAAAACTATTTCTGTAAAATCTGAGCTAATAAGGGTTTTTGGTCGTAAACTCTAGTTTTTTTTGTAAGAAAATTATGGAAAATACAATTCTCTGGTTCAAATCTGAAACCTTAGTCTATTTTTGGATCGAAAAATAAAACTATTTTCTATAAAATCTGAGCTAAAAAAGGATTTTTTTGACCGTAAACTCTTGTTTTTTTGTGTAAGAAAATTATGGAAAATACAATTCGTTGGCTCATAGGTGAAAATTAAGTCCAGTTATGGATCGAAAAATAAACTATTTCTATAAAATCTGAGCTAATAAGGGTTTTTTGCAGTAGACTCTAGTTTTTTGTAAGAAAATTATGGATAATACAATTCTCTGGTGGAAATCTGAAACTTTAGTCTATTTTTGGATCGAAAAATAAACTATTTTTGTAAAAATCTGAGCTAATAAGGGTTTTTGACCGTAAACTCTAGTTTTTTTTGTAAGAAAATTATGGAAAATACAATTGCCTGGTTCAAATCTGAAACTCTAGTCTATTTTTGGATCGAAAAATAAAACTTTTTCTATAAAATCTGAGCTAAAAAGGGTTTTTTGACCGTAAACTCTAGTTTTTTGTAAGAAAATTATGGAAACAACAAATCTCTGGTTCAAATCTGAAACTTAAGTCTATTTTTGGATCGAAAAATAAAACTATTTCCGTAAAATCTGAGCTAAAAAGGGTTTTTTGACCGTAAACTCTAGTTTTTGTAAGAAAATTATGGAAAAAACAATTCTCTAGTTCAAATCTGAAACTTAAGTATACTTTTGGATCGAAAAATAAAACTATTTCTATAAAATCTGAGTTAAAAGGGTTTTCGACCGTAAACTCTAGTTTTTTGTAAGAAAATTATGGAAAATACCATTCATTGGCTCATAGGTGAAAATTAAGTCCAGTTATGGATCGAAAAATAAAGTATTTTCTGTAAAATCTGAGCTAACAAGGGTTTTTGGCCGTAAACTCTTGTTTTTTTTTATAAGAAAATTATGGAAAATATAATTCCCTGGTTCAAATGTGAAACTTAAGTCTATTTTTGGATCGAAAAATAAAACTATTTCCGTAAAATCTGAGCTAATAAGGGTTTTTGACCGTAAACTCTAGTTCCTTGTAAGAAAATTATGGAAAATACAATTCTCTAGTTCAAATGTGAAAGCGTGACCTTAGCGTGACCCACGCTAAGGGAACCTAAATGAACCTAACGTAAATGCAGATATTTGAAAAAAGGGTGGTATTGTAAGTTGGCTGCAGGTGCCCGGAAGAATGAAAAATCAGTTGTGCTGCCATCTATACCTTAATTGAAATAGATGGTAGCTATTGCTTTAGTAAAAAATAAATGAAACCTAGCTTTTTGCATGTCTCTCTCACTAGGCCCCTGGGGCGAATTCAAGAAAGAGTTTTTTACTTTTTACTTACTTTTTTTTTCCATATGATAAAAAAAAATTATTCACTCTGACACTTACATATTGTCAACTTTATCTTTTTGTATCCGAGAAAAGGATGTTGATATAGAATTTAATCACCCTGATACTTAGATTTTGTCAATTTTATCCGACATAGCCCGACAAAGGGTGTTGATAATGCATTTATTCACTCTGGTACTTAGATTATGCATTTAAAGGATGTTGATAATGCATTTATTCACTCTGATATTTAGATTTTGTCAATTTTATCCCATGTATCCGAGAAAGAGATGTTGATATAGAAATCAATCACTCTGATACTTAGATTTTGTCCATTTTATCCGACATATCCGACAAAGGATGTTGATAATGAATTTATTCACTCTGATACTTAGATTTTGTCAATTTTATCCCATGTAGCCGAGAAAGGGATGCTGATATAGAATTTAATCAATCTAATACTTAGAATTTGTCAATTTTATTCCCATGTACCTGAGAAAAGGATGTTGATGTAGAATTTAATCAAATTTAATTTTGTCAATTTTAATCTATGTAGCCCAGAAAAGGAGATATAGAATTTGATACGATATTTTATCCTATGTATCCCAGAAAATTTGTCAATTTTGTCAATTTTTATCCGATATTTTATATACTATGTATCCCCAGAAAAGGATGCTGATATAGAATTTAGTCACTCTGATACTTACATTTTGTCAATTTTATCCGACATCTATCCGATAAAGGATGTTGTTAAAGCATTTATTCATTCTGAAATTTAGATTTTTGTTATTTACAATTGTTGTAAACTGATAAAAGATGTTGATAAGAAATAAAATTATTCACTCTGACACTTAGATTCTCTCAATTTTATTCGATCGCACGTGATCTCGTCTAAATTAACCTTAAAAAATGAAATAAAGCTATGTCAACTTTGCATATTTTATTCAACATATCCAACGAAGGATGCTGAAAAAAGCATTTATTCACTCTGATATTTAGATTTTGCTATTATAATTGTTGTAACTGATAAAAAAGATGTTGATAAAAAATAAATTATTCACTCTGACACTTAGATTCTGTCAATTTTATTCGATGTATCTGACAAAAGATGTTGATAAATAAAATTTATTCACTCTAACACTTAGATTTTGTCAATTTCATCCGCATGTATCCGAGAAATTGATGTTTGATATAGAATTTAATCAATTTGATACTTAGATTTTGTGAAATTGCTGTATTGACTGTCTAGGAAGCGACTTCAATCGATAAAGAATGTTAATAAAGAATTTGTTCAATTTTTTTTTCATAATTTCCTGAATTAAATTTCTGTATTGTGTATCCAAAAGGTGAATTCAAGAAAGAGTTTGTTACTTACTTACCTACTTAATTACTTACTTACCTACTTACTTACAATTTTATCATAATGACATAATAACATATCCAACAACGGATGTTGATAAAGAATTTTTTCATTGTGATAGTTAGATTTTGTCAATGTTATCCCATGTGTCTGACAATAGATGCATGCAAATTCCTTTTCTTACATCTCCGATGTTTTAATAGACATTCTACACGTTTGATATGCTAGCTTACTCTTAAAATAATGAACACATAACAAGGTAATGCATAAAATATTTTTAATGAGATAATGCTATGTAGAATATTAATACAAAAATATATTATGATACATTATTAATATCAATGATTAACTTTTGGAATTTTTGAATTTGTTCCATAAAATAGTTCACCATGTTCTCTCTTGATATTGTAGCTATTGTCTTCTCTTTAGTTCGTAATCAGTAGAATAATCACTATTCCATTTAGAGTCATACACAATTTTTACTGGTGTCTCATCAACAGGCTCAATATGCTTTTCGTCTTTGGTATTATTTGGGCTCATTGACTGTTTGATCAATGGCAGTAACGTTTGCTGGTGCTTTGTTTTTTCATCGATTCATCTTTATATTCCATAGTGATATTTTCTGACAATGCCCTTTTTATTTTTCTGGCAATTTCACTGTCTATTTCACTGTATATCACATTATTTTTACACAGGTAACAGTTTCGGCACGTAGACAAGATATGGTTTACGATATTAGTAGAAGAGTAGGCCTCTTCTTTTATTGACCTTCCGTTGAATGCTAATACCCGAAAGCTGACGATTGGATTTATCAGTAGGTAATGTGTTACCTGCAACAGTAGCAAGGAGTTGTCCTCTATCATCAACGATTATTTTTATGTTGGCATTCTCTTTGAGTACAATCATCTCTGGAGATCTCAATCTCGCATAACCCCACCAACATAAGAGTTGAATTTTTTCGCTATTCCAAAAATTGAATTTCTTACTGTCATGACAATGCATGCATACATTTCAATAGTGCTACCACTTGTACTTGTTTCATAGTTTTAAATACTTCTCCTTGTCGGTATTCAATGCTACAATAACCTTGTTATGTGAACACACTTTATTAAAATACTCCATCTTCACTTTTTTAAGATATGACTTATGTGTTTTATCGTTCCACTGCGTAAAAAAATACTGATTTAATACATGCAATAGACTAAGTAGTGTCAATAACCGGACATAGAATACCAATGGGAAAGCCACATCATATCGCTGACCAATCATAGAGTAGAATTGTTAGAGCCGTAGGCATGTTTTGTCATTTTAAGATACGTACAAAAAAAAAAAAAATACATAAAGTTGAATAATTTCGAAGTTTAAAAAAAAATAGTCTGTTTTTATGGAAAAAATATTGAATTAGAATCATCAGTCTTCATCATTATGAGTATCCAAAACTGGACTTAAGTTTTCACATTTGAACTAGAGAGGGTTTGTTTTTTTCCATAATGTTCTTACAAGAAACTAGAGTTTACGGTCAAAAACCCTTATTAGCTCAGATTTTACGGAAATAGTTTTATTTTTCGATCCAAAAAATAGACTTAAGTTTCACATTTGAACTGGGGAATTATATTTTCCATAATTTTTCTTATAAAAAAAAAAACTAGAGTTTACGGCCAAAATACCCTTGTTAGCTCAGATTTTTACAGAAATACTTTATTTTTCGATCCATAACTGGACTTAATTTTCACCTATGAGCCAATGAATGGTATTTTCCATTATTTTCTTACAAAAAAATAGAGTGTACGGTCGAAAACCCTTTTAACTCAGATTTTAGAGAAATAGTTTTATTTTTCGATCCAAAATAGACTTAAGTATTTTTCAGATTTGAACTAGAGAATTGTATTTTCCGTAATTTTCTTACAAAAACTAGAGTTTACGGTCAAAAACCCTTTTTAGCTCAGATTTTACGGAAATAGTTTTTTATTTTTCGATCCAAAAATAGACTTAAATTTCAAATTTGAACCAGAGATTTGTGTTTTCCCCATAATTTTCTTACAAAAAACTAGAGTTTATGGTCAAAAAAACCCTTTTTAGCTCAGGATTTTATAGAAATAGTTTTATTTTTCGATCCAAAAATAGACTAGAGTTTCAGATTTGAACCAGGCAATTGTATTTTCCATAATTTTCTTACAAACAACCTATAGTTTACGGTCAAAAACCCTTACTAGCTCCGATTTTTACAGAAAATAGTTTATTTTTTTTTCGATTCAAAATAGACTAGAGTTTCAGATTTGAACCAGAGAATTGTATTTTACATAATTTTCTCACAAAAAAACTAGAGTTTACGGGCAAAAACCCTTATTAGACAGATTTTTACAGAAATAGTTTATTTTTCGATCCATAACTTGACTTAATTTTCACCTATGAGCCAACGAATTGTATTTTCCATAATGTTCTTAACAAAAAAAACTAGAGTTTACGGTCAAAAACCCTTATTAGCTCAGATTTTACAGAAATAGTTTATTTTTCGATCCAAAAATAGACTAAAGTTTCAGATTTCCACCAGAGAATTGTATTATCCATAATTTTCTTACAAAAAACTAGAGTTACTGCAAAAAAACCCTTATTAGCTCAGATTCCTATAGAAATAGTTTATTTTTCGATCCATAACTGGACTTAATTTTCACCTATGAGCCAACGAATTGTATTTTCAATAATTTTCTTACAAAAAAAAAACTAGAGTTTACGGTCAAAAAATCCTTTTTTAGCTCAGATTTTATAGAAATAGTTTTATTTTTCGATCCAAAAATAGACTAAGGTTTCAGATTTGAACCAGAGAATTGTATTTTCCATAATTTTCTTACAAAAAAACTAGAGTTTACGACCAAAAACCCTTATTAGCTCAGATTTTACAGAAATAGTTTATTACCTAGCTCATAAAAGCCAGAAATAGCAAACTACCCACCTCAAATTGTAGGTTTCAGATAACACACACCTATGAGAGACTAAGAAAACCTAGCTCTGAAAATCCCAAATAGCATCCCAAATTATAGATTTCAAACAACACACACATACAAAAGGCTATGAAACCTAGCGCATAAAAGCCAGAAATAGCAAACTACCCATCCCAAGTTGTAGGTTTTAGACAACACACACCTATGAGAGACTAAGAAACCTAGCTCTGAAAAGCCAGAAATAGAAAACTACCCACACCCAAATTGTAGGTTTCAGACAGCACACACCTATGAGAAACTAAGAAACTTAGCTCTGAAAAGCCCAAATAGCATTCCCAAAACTATAGGTTTTAGACAACACACACCTACAAAAGAAAGAAAAAATGTCTTCAAAGTCAAGGCTATAAGAAAAAAAGTTCTGGATATTTTTGTCAGTTTGTAGTTTACGCACTAATATCAAACAGTTCGTGGTAACGAACTGTAAGTAAGGAGCGACCCGGCTCAATGGTAACCGAAACTCTAGAAAACGGGTTTTTTGATACCAAAAGATATATCAAAAGAATCAGATTTCAATGCTGATTTCAAATATATAACTTTCATCAAGTTTTTAGTGCTACCCATCAAAAGTTACGAGCCTGAGAAAAAATTTGGCTGATTTTCAAAAAAAGGGGGAAAGACCCCCCAAAAGTTATAGAACCTTAATGAAAATCACACCATCATATTCAGCGTATCAGAGAACCCTACTGTAGAGGTTTTCAAGCTCCTATCTACAAAAATGTGGAATTTTACATTTTTTTGCAGAAGAAAGATCACGGATGCGTGTTTATTTGTTTGTTTGTTTGTTTTTTGTTTTTTTTTTTCCCAGGGGTGATCGTATCGACCCAGTGGTCCTAGAATATCGTGGGAGGGCTCATTGGAACGGAAATTAAAAGTTCTAGTGCCCTTTTTAAGTGACCAAAAAAAATGGAGGGGCAACTAGGCCCCTCTTCCCACGCTTATTTTTTTTCCCAAAGTCACCCGATCAAAATTCTGAGATAGCCATTTTGTTCAGAATGGTCGAAAATATGATAAATATGTCTTTTAGGATGACTTAATCCCCCGAAGTTCCAGAGGGAGGGCTAAAAGTTATGAACTCTACCCAATGTCAAACAGTTCGTGGTAACGACCTGTAAGTAAGGAGCGAACCCGGCTCAATGGTAACCGAAACTCTAGAAAACGGGTTTTTGATACCAATAGATATATCAAAACAATCAGATTTCAATGCTGATTTCAAATATATAATTTTCATCAAGTTTAGTGCTACCCATCAAAAGTTACGAGCCTGAGAAAATTTGGCTGATTTTCAAAAAAAGGGGAAAGACCCCCTAAAAGTTATAGAACCTTAATGAAAATCACACCCATCATATTCAGCGTATCAGAGAACCCTACTGTAGAGGTTTCAAGCTCCTATCTACAAAAATGTGGAATTTTACATTTTTTGCCAGAAGAAAGATCACGGATGCGTGTTTATTTGTTTGTTTGTTTTTTGTTTTTTTTCCCAGGGGTGATCGTATCGACCCAGTGGTCCTAGAATATCGTGAGAGGGCTCATTTGAACGGAAATTAAAAGTTCTAGTGCCCTTTTTAAGTGACCAAAAAATGGAGGGCAACTAGGCCCCCTCCCACGCTTATTTTTTCCCAAAGTCACCCGATCAAAATTCTGAGATAGCCATTTTGTTCAGAATGGTCGAAAAATATGATAAATATGTCTTTTTAGGATGACTTAATCCCCCGAAGTTCCCAAAGGGAGGGCTAAAAGTTATGAACTCTACCCAATGTCAAACAGTTCGTGGTAACGAACTGTAAGTAAGGAGCGACCCGGCTCAATGGTAACCGAAACTCTAGAAAACGGGTTTTTGATACCAATAGATATATCAAAAGAATCAAATTTCAATGCTGATTTCAAATATATAACTTTCATCAAGTTTAGTGCTACCCATCAAAAGTTACGCACCTGAGAAAATTTGGCTGATTTTCAAAAAAAGAGGGAAAGACCCCCCTAAAAGTTATAGAACCTTAATGAAAATCACACCATCATATTCAGCGTATCAGAGAACCCTACTGTAGAGGTTTCAAGCTCCTATCTAAAAAATGTGGAATTTTACATTTTTTGCCAGAAGAAAGATCACGGATGCGTGTTTATTTGTTTGTTTGTTTTTTTGTTTTTTTTTTCCCCAGAGGGTGATCGTATCGACCCAGTGGTCCTAGAATATCGTGAAAGGGCACATTGGAACGGAAATTAAAAGTTCTAGTGCCCTTTTTAAGTGACCAAAAAAAAAATGGAGGGCAACTAGGCCCCCTCCCACGCTTATTTTTTTCCCAAAGTCACCCGATCAAAATTCTGAGATAGCCATTTTGTTCAAAATGGTCGAAAATATGATAAACATGTCTTTAGGATGACTTAATCCCCCGAAGTTCCCAGAGGGAGGGCTAAAAGTTATGAACTTTACCCAATGTTAACATATAGTATTGGTTATTGGGAAGTATACAGAAGTTTTCAGGAGGTTTTTTTTCTGGTAGTGGGAGGGAAGGGTGGGTCGGTGTTATGTTGGAGGATCTGTTCATGAAGGAAGTTTTCATGGGGGAAGGGAAATTGCCATGAAGGGGGCGCCGGACTTGCCAGCATTATTTATTGGTTATTGGGAAGTATACAACCATTTTCAGGAAGGATTTTTTCTGGAGGGGGGGGGGGCTAGACGAGGGGGGGGTTAATCCGGAGAATATTTCCGTGGAGGATATTTCTTTGGGTAAGGGAAATTTTCTATGAAGGGGGCGCCGGATTTCCAAGCAATATTTAAAAAACGATCAGAAATTAAATAAAAAAAAACAAGTTTTTTCCACTGAAATGTAAGAAGGATATTAGAACTTAAAACGAACAGAAATTATAACGTATGTGAGGGGTTCTCCCCCAAGTCAATACCTCGCTCTTTACGCTACAGTTTTTTTTAGTGTTTTCAAAAGAGCTATCTATTCTAATTAAACGTCCTTTGTGATTCAAGGGTTTGTGAATCAAATTTTTTTTTAACTTTTAAACGTAAAGAGCGTGGCATTGACTAAGGGGAGAACCCCCTCATATACGTAATAACATATACGTAATAAAAAAACAATAAAAAAACAAGCGATACGGCTCAATAGTAATCGAAACTTTTAAAAACGGAATTTTGATGTCAATAAATGTATCAAAAGAATGTGTTTATAATGCTGATTCTAAATATATAAATTTTATTAAGTTTTAGTATTACTCATCAAAGGCTACGAGCCTGAGAAAATTTACTCGATTTTTTAAAGAGGGGGGAAACATCCCCTGCATTAACTAAAAAACAATCAGAAATTAAATAAAAAAACAAGTTTTTTAAACTGAAAGTAAGGAGTGAAATTAAAACTTAAAACGAACAGAAATTATTCCGTATATGAAAGGGGCTGTCCCCTCCTCAACGCCTCGCTCTTTACGCTAAAGTTTTTTATTGTTTTAAAAAATAAAGTTGTGAGATAGAGTCAAACTTTAGCGTAAAGAGCGAGGCGTTGAGGAGGGGACAGCCCCTTTCATATACGGAATAATTTCTGTTCGTTTTAAGTTTTAATGTCGCTCTCCTTACTTTCAGTTTAAAAAACTTGTTTTTTTGTATTTAATCAATATCAGTAACGATTCGATTTGAACTTTGTTCAAGTTGATCAAATTGATCTCTAAAGGGTTCATGATAAAAAAACTAGTTTGGGCAAGAAAAAAAAACTAAAATAATGTCGTGAAATCATTTTCAACACTCAGAGCAGTGGGACGTTGGGATTGAATCATAGAGAAACATCGAATTTACCTTTAAAAAAAAAATGTGACTCAAAGACGTTTTTGTTCTTTTCACTGGCTTGAAATTGCATACAAACGAGCCAATCAGGTGTTACTATCCTTTTGTTTGCTCAAAATTCGACAAAGCAACGACTGTTTGGTTAGTTTTATTTTGCATGATATTTCTAAAGCCAATTAAGATGAAGAAATGTCTTCAAAGTCAAGGCTATAAGAAAAAAAGTTCTGGATATTTTTGTCAGTTTGTAGTTTACGCACTAATATCAATATCAGTAACGATTCTATTTGAGCTTTCTCCAAGTTGATCAAATTGGTCTCTAAAGGGTTCATGATAAAAAAAAATAGCGCACGCCATGTTGAATGTGCTTTCAAAAACCCATCTGGTCGAAAACATGTTTGTTATCGTTAATGATTTCCAAAGATGTAAGAAAATTATGGAAAATACAATTCTCTGGTTCAAATCTGAAACTTTAGTCTATTTTCAGATCGAAAAATAAAACCATTTCTATAGAATCTGAGCTAATAAGGGTTTTTGGCCGTAAACTCTAGTTTCTTGTAAGAAAATTATGGAAAATACAAGGCAACCGAGTCTCTTAAATCCCGTAAAGCTCTTTTAACAGATACAAGAACTACTTATTTAACACAAAAATTTTGTTTTTTAATGGGCACCAAGTAAAGAAAAACCACACGGAATCAGGCAACCGAGTCTCTCAAACCCCTTAAAGCTCTTTTAACAGATACAAGAACTACTTATTTAACACAAAAACTTCGTTTTTAATGAGCACTAAGTAAAAGAAAAACCACACGGAATCAAGCAACTGAGTCTCTCAAACCCCTTAAAGCTCTTTTAAAAAGATACAAAAACTACTTATTTAACACAAAAATTTCGTTTTTAATGGGGCACCAAGTAAAGAAAAACCACACGGAATCAGGCAACCGAGTCTCTCAAACCCCGTAAAGCTCTTTTAAAAGATACAAGAACTACTTATTTAACACAAAAATTTCGTTTTTTTAATGGGCACTAAGTAAAGAAAAACCAAACGGAATCAGGCAACAGAGTGTCTCAAACCCGTAAAGCTCTTTTAAAAGATACAAGAACTACTTATTTAACACAAAAATTGTGTTTTTAATGGGCACCAAGTAAAGAAAAACCACACGGAATCAGGCAACCGAGTCTCTCAAACCCCGTAAAGCTCTTTTAAAAGATACAAGAACTACTTATTTAACACAAAAATTTTGTTTTTAATGGGTATCAAGTAAAGAAAAACCACACGGAAAAGCCCTTATAATAGCATAGGAAGGAACATAAGCTCCTGGAATAGCATAGGAAGGGGACATAAACCCTTATAATAGCATGGGAGGGAACATAAGCCCTTAAAATAGCATGGGAATTCCTATACACGCAAGCAAATAACATGGGAATTCCTATACACGCAAGCCAAATAACGTGGGAATCCCTATACATGCAATCAAATAACATGGGAATTCCTATACACGCAAGCAAATAACATGGGAATTCCTATACACGCAAGCAAATAACGTGGGAATTCCTATACACGCAAGCAAATAACATGGGAATTCCTATACACGCAAGCAAATAACATGGGAATTTCTATACACGCAAGCAAATAACATGGGAATTCCTATACACGCAAGCAAATAACAGGGGAATTCCTATACACGCAAGCAAATAACATGGGAATTCCTATACACGCAAGCAAATAACATGGGAATTCCTATACACGCAAGCAAATAACATGGGAATTCCTATACACGCAAGCAAATAACATGGGAATTCCTATACATGCAAGCAAATAACATGGGAATTCCTATACACGCAAGCAAATAACATGGGAATTCCTATACATGCAAGCAAATAACATGGGAATTCCTATACACGCAAGCAAATAACATGGGAATTCCTATACACGCAAGCAAATAACATACTCACTCTCTTTGAAAAACCAAACCAGACTATACCCACCAAACCAGACTATACCCATCAAACCAGATTATACCCACCAAACCAGACTGTACCCACCAAACCAGATTATACCCACCAAACCAGATTATACCCACCAAACCAGATTATACCCACCAAACCAGACTATACCCACCAGAAACCTGTCTGGTTGACCTAATAGCATGGTCCTATGGCCGTACGCAAATAATATAAGATTGCTATGGCCGTACGTAAATTCCATATGTACTATCTACTCTTATGAAGCCTTGACGTTGAAAAAAACTTTGGTGTTGAAATGGAGAAAGCTAAAGAGCTTGAAATTTTGGCAACCGAAACGAGTAGAAATTATAAAAAAAAAAGAAAAAAAAAAAAACTTTCCGAAAAAGAAGTTCCTGAAAGAAAAGTAAAGAGCCATAATTAAACTTATGACTAGTAGAAATGAATTCCTAAAATACTTCAAACTCAAACCGACCAGAAATTGATATGAATATTTCTGCTGATCTTAAGTTTGATTAAATAAAAAAAAACAAGTTTTTTTAACTGAAAGTAAGGAGCGACATCAAAACTTAAAACGAACAGAAATTATTATTACGCCTAGATACTGATGTGTCACTAGGCACACATGTGAATTGAACTTAAATAATAAAATTATTTTTAATGGAAAGTACACAAGATCTGAAATTTTCTTACTCACCAATTGACAGGTTCGTAAACCTTCAGATATTAGGAACGAAATACACTGAAAAAATAGCACACACAATATATGTTATCCATCTTGACTCATCTCCTCTAAGCAGTCGGGAAGCAGTTTGCTTTTTCCGACTTCTCTTAAGGAAAGCGCACTGAGTTTTATCGATCCAAGTCACCCACTGTTCCTGAATCTAGGCTATTGAACATGTGTATTTGTCTAATGGAAAAATGGTGTAATCAACAGGTGAGCCTGGATTCTGTGGTTTCAAATAATTGATAACAAAGCAGTCTTGGGGAAAATGAAGGGCTCAGTATCTAATTGCAAGCCAACAACAGAGGACTGTCCTTTGTTATTGAAAGAAAATATGATACGAAGAAGAAAACACGCTACTGTTTCTTTTCAAAACCATGCCGAAATTTGCATAGTTCAAGTCCACAAATATATTTTCTTAGATCAGCTGCGTTCCATGGGTGTTATCCCATTTCTTTTGCAAATAAATGGAAAAAGAGCCCAAGAGTCTTAAGGCACTACGCTCAGGGAAGAGTTGGCTTAAAGAGTAATAAGTTCAAAAATCTCACTACGAGTATATTATTTTCTCTTTGGCTTTTTAATTGTCTAAGATTTGAAAAAAATTCTTTTTACCACCAACTCAAAAATTTATATATTATTTAATTTTTGTGTCCTTGATTTTACAAGCAAATTTCTGTCACAATTAAAATGAACAATGACTTCATGATTTCGTTGGTTTGCCTTTTTTGTGGTGAGCCAGATGGTGTGCCACGTACTCCAAAAAAACTTGTCGAAGGAATTAAGAATATAAAGATCCACAAGTACCTTTTCATGGCTAAATGTCATTTGTCCATTATGGTTGTGAGTTGTTAGAACTACCATGGTAAAACAGCTGGAATATTTGCTGTTTATGTGTTTTAAAATAGTTATTGGCCTTCAAAGCAGTTTTAAAAGTTTGGTTCTTTAAGTTAACCTATGACCTAGGTTTACCAAAGCTGTGCTATTGGGGAATAGCGCAGGATTTTTGTGCTATCACCATACAAGTGATTAAGTTTTGGAAACAAATATCAAGATTGTCTGACGAAGGCGGCTTTTACTGAAATATTAAACCATAGGCAGCGCGCCAGCGCTGCCTTTGTAAAGAACGATGTGGGCACAATGTGTTTTTTTTTCTCCATACCCGGGCACTTCGTATCAACGGAGCTGTGGTAGAAACTTCAAAAAGGGCTCATTCGATTGGAAATTTGAGTGGCTAGTGCCCTTTTTAATAGTTGAAAGTGATTGGAGGGCAACTAGCCTCCCCCCACGCCCATCATTCCCCAAACACATCCAATCAAAATTTCGAGATAGTCATTTTGTTCAGCGTAGTTTATTTCCAGCTAGAAAATTTGTTTTTGAGGAGGACACTCCCCAGAGCCCTCAGGGCAAGGGTTTTAAGTTATGCCCTGGGGGGCATATAAGGTTTTTATTGAATGTGTTGTCGTAGAAACTTCTAAACAGGCTCATTCGATTGGAAATTCAAAGGGCAAGTGCCCTTTTTAATAGTCAATAGTGATTGGAGGGCAACTAGCCCCCCCCCCACAACCATCATTCCCCCAAACACATCCAATAAACATTTTCGGATAGCCATTTTATTCAGCGTAGTTGATTTCCAGATAGAAAATATATTTTTGAGGAGAACACTCCCCCACAACCCTCAGGGCAAGGTATTAAATTATGCCCTGGGGGCACATAAGGGTTTTTATAGAAGGTGTCGTCGTAGAAACTTCAAAAGAGGCTCATTCGATTTAAAATTCAAGGGCTAGTGCCCTTTTTAATAGTTGGAAATGATTGGAGGGCTACTAGCCCCCCCCCCCCTAACGCCCATCATTTCCCCAAATACATCCAATCAAAATTTTTAGATGGCCATTTTATTCAACGTAGTTGAAAGTTTTGGAAATTAGATCTTTAAGGATGACAACCCCTCCCCCCGCAGCCCTCAGGGCAAGGGTTGTAAGTTATGCCCTGGGGGCATATAAAGTTTTTTTATTGAAAGTGTTGTCGTAGAACCTTCAAAAGGGCTAATTAAATTGGAAATTGAAAGGGCTAGTGCCTTTTTTAATAGTTGAAAGTGATTGGATAGTGACTAACGCCCTCTCATGCCCACCATTTTCCCATACACATCGAATTAAAATTTTTAGATATTCATTTTGTTCAACGTAGTTGAAAGTTCTGGAAATTATATGTTTGAGCAGGAAAAGTTCTGTAAATTTGTCTTTTAGGATGATAACCCCCTCAGAGCCCTTAGTGCAAGGGTTGTAATTTATGCCCTGGGGCATATAAAGTTTTTATTGAAAGCGTTGTCGTAGAAACTTCAAAAGGGCTCATTCAATTGGAAATTGAAAGCGCTATTGCCTTTTTTAATAATTGAAGTGATTGGATAGCGACTAACGCCCCTCTCACGCCCACCATTTTCCAAAACACATCCAATCAAAATTTTGAGATATCCATTTTGTTCAATGTAGTTGAAAGTTCTGAAAATTTGGTCTTTTAGGGAGATAACCCCTCAGAGCCCTCAGTTCAAGGGTTTTAAGTCATGCCCTGGGGGCATATAAGGTTTATATAGAAAGTTGTTGTATAACTCATAGGCAGCGCGATCGCGCTGCCTAAGTAAGGAACGGGGACACCCGAGAACGAGACAAGAAGCGGGGACTAAGTAAAGAGAATGAAACTCCCCCACAACCCTCAGGGAAGGGTTTTAAGTTATGCCCTTGGGGCATATAAGAACGATGTTGGCGCAATGTATTATTTATTAATTTTTTCCTTTAGAGCAGGGCACTTCGCATCGAAGAAGTTGTCGTAGAAATTTCGAAAAGCGCTCATTCAATTGGAAATTGTAGTGACTTGAGCCCTTTTTAATATTCGAAATTGATTAGAAGGTGACTAACACCCCTTCCACGTACACCATTTCCCGAAACATATCCAATCGAAATGTTGAGATAGCCGTTTTGTTGAGCGTAGTTCATTTCCAGATAGAAATTATGTTCTTGAGGACAGTCCCTCACAGCCCTTAGGGCA
Source organism: Artemia sinica (assembly GCA_027921565.1). NCBI lineage: Eukaryota > Metazoa > Arthropoda > Branchiopoda > Anostraca > Artemiidae > Artemia > Artemia sinica. Next base: position 34,359,716 of record CM051272.1, read on the forward strand.
AGGGTTTTAAGTTATGCCCTGGGGCATATGAGGTTTTTTATAGAAGACATTGTCGTAGAAACTTTAAAAAAGGCTCATTCAATTGGAAATTCAAAAGGGTAGTGCCCTGTTTAATAATCGACAGTGATTAGAGGGCAACTAACCCGCCTCTCATGCCCATCTTTTCCCCAAACACATCTAATCAAAACTTTGTGATAGCCATTTTATTCAACGTAGTTTTAAGTTCTGGAAATTAGGTCTTTGAGAATGAAAACCCCCACAGCTCAGGGCAAGGGTTGTAAATTATGCCCTGGGGGCGTATAAGGTTTTTATTGAAATTGTAGAAACTTCAGAAGGGCTCATTTAATTGGATATTGAAAGGGCTAGTGCCTTTTTTAATAGTTAAAAGTGATTGGAGAGGGAGTAACGCCCCTCTCACGCCCACAATTTTCCCAAACACAAATCCAATAACGATCATGAGATAGGCATTTTGTTCCGTGCAGTTCAAAGTTCAGGAAATTATACCTTTGAGCAGGACACTCACCCCACAGTCTTCAGGGCAAGGGTTATAAGTTATGCCCTAGGGGCATATGAGGTTTTTATTGAAATCTTTGTCGGAGAAACTTGAAAAAGGGCTCATTCGATTTGAAATTCAAAGGGCTAGTACCCTTTTTAATGGACGAAAGTGATTAGTTATATATTTTTTGTTGTTGTTGTTCTTTAGACAAGGGCACTTCGTATCGAACGAACTGTCGTGGGAACTTCGAAAAGGGCTCATTCGATTTAAAATAGAAAGGGCTGATGCCCTTTTTAATAGTCGAAAGTGATTGTAGGGCAACTAATCCCCATTCCTCTCCCACCCTCCAACGCCCACCGTCCCATTTGCCCATTATGTTAAAAACTATATGTTGCCTTAAGATTAAATCAAAATGCACTGTGATAATGGTAATTCCCAATAAGGCATCTCAGCAGTATCCCAAGAACGACTGAGGGTATTATGTTTAAACTTTCGGTAAAACTTCTGCTCTTAAATTTAACCAAATCAAAATAGAGTAAGTGTATCCAATCTATCAAGAAAGCAAACAGATTTTTTTGCGAATGGTATCAAGTTTTCCATTTCAGGTCAACTAGAGGAGGTATGAAACTAAATTAAACAGTACTATTTGTGTCCAGATTTTTAAAAGGGTGTATGTTGTTAAAAATTTTTGAAAAACTTTTCTCCAGCCTATAAATAGCAGGTCAAACTATAAAGACTTCAAAAAAAAAGATTTTAAAGTATTATTTTCTTTTTCCCTGAAAAGACTATGTCAATATAAAACGAACAGAAATTAATTAAAAAACAATTTCCACAAAATAAGTTTTTCAAAAAAAGTAAAGAACTCCATTAAACAAAAATGGGCAAAAATCAAATCAAACAATCTAGCAAGCGTGAAACTACCAAAAATCAGCATCGATAAATAAATGAAACCCAAAACGAACAGAAATTACAATAAATAACCGACTCAAACTCAAAACGAGCAGAAATTAAATCAAGTTGGACGCAAAACCCTTATGCCTTCCCAAGGCCAGAACAAAATTTGCACTTTACTGATAAAATACTTTACTGATATTTAGTAATCAAAACGTTAATGTTATTTGATTTATTAAAGTTATAAAAGTAAAAACATTTTTTTTTCAGTAAAGTGCAAATTTTGTTCTGGGCTTGCGAAGGCATAGGGGTTTTGCGCCCAACTTGTGACCAAAAAAACTGGAAGGCAACTAGACCCCCTCTCACACTACGTTTTTCCCAAAATCGTCCGATCAAAATTTTGAGATAGCTTTTTCGTTCAGCATAGTTGAAAGGCCCAATTAAAACGTCTTTGGAAATAAAATGACCCCCTACAGTTCCTGGGAAAAGGTTTTTAAGTTACAAAAATTTGTCCATTGTTCTATTTGTTATTGGTAAGTATGCATACATTTTTCGGTTGGGGGAGGGGAGGATAAATATTCTACTACGAGAATTTTCCATTGAGAAGGAAGTTTCTAGTGGTTGAACTTTTCAGGGCAAAGTTTACGCTGGGAGAATTTGCCAGAATTCCTGTATGAAATGTCTTTATGTGTCTTGCTTTTTTTACCGATTCAATTTTACGCGCGGAAATTTTAAGTGTAATTGTCCGGGGTAAATTTTCATCAGGATTGAATTGTCCAGATAATACTTTCGTGGGGAGAGGGATTTTTCTGTGGAGGTAGAGCCAGGTATTCTGGCGTTATTTAAAAATGATCAGAAAAAAACAAGTTTTTTTTAACTGAAATAAGGATTATGCTGATTTAAATTATCAATATTGGGAGAGGGTTTCATTCAAACGGAAATCAAAAGTTGTAGTGCCCTTTTTAAGTGACCGAAAAAATTGGAGGGCAACTAGACCCCCTCTCACACTAAGTTTTTCCCAAAATCGTCCGATCAAAATTTTGAGATAGCTTTTTCGTTCAGCATAGTTGAAAGGCCCAATTAAAACGTCTTTGGAAATAAAATGACCCCCTACAGTTCCTGGGGAAAGATTTTTAAGTTATAAAATTTGTCCATTGTTCTATTTGTTATTGGGAAGTATGCATACATTTTTGGGTGTGGGGGAGGGGAGGATAAATTTTCTACTACGAGAATTTTCCATTGAGAAGGAAGTTTCTAGGGGTTGAACTTTTCAGGGCAAAGTTTACGCTGGGAGAATTTGCCAGAATTCCTATATGAAATGTCTTTATATGTCTTGCTTTTTTTTACCGATTCAATTTTACGCGTGGAAATTTTAAGTGTAATTGTCCGGGGTAAATTTTCATCAGGATTGAATTGTCCAGATAATACTTTCGTGGGAGGGGGATTTTTCTGTGGAGGTAGAGCCAGGTATTCTGGCGTTATTTAAAAATGATCAGAAAAAAACAAGTTTTTTTTCAACTGAAATAAGCAGCAACATTAAAACTTAAAACGAACAGAAATTATTAAGTATATGAGAGAATTAGTTTCTCCTCAACATCTCACTCTTTGTGCTAAAGTTTAAACTTTGTCCTAGTTCTTTAAAAAATGACTCCTGAAAAACAAGGGTTGTTTAATTAGAACAATAAGTAACTTCTTTTAAAGTGCCGAAAAATTCTAGCGTGAAGAGTGAGGTGTTGACAAGAAGGCGACCCCCTTGATATACGTAATAATTTCGTTTGTTCGTTTTAAGTTTTAATGTTGCTCCTTACTTTAAGTTGAAAAAATTTGTTTTTTTTTAGAGTCAAACATTTTTCTACAACCAACGGAAAAAGTATGTCAATTAAAGTAAAAGTATGTAAAAATGAAAAAAGTAAGTAATTGCAAAAAATACACAAAACAATAGCCTACTTACAAAAACGAAGATACAAACTCCCAGCGTTCAGTTCTGTTAAGCAATGCTGAAGAGTTGGACGGATATTTTTTGAACAATGTCGACAGTTTTGAACTTGGTTATTAAACATAAAAATTTTTAATGCCTTTAGACTCAGTGCTTATAAAAAGTAACGCATCATCACAGTAGTTTTTTTCAAAGTAAAACTTTAAAAATAAGATTAAGAAAATCAAATAAGAATTTTTAGTTCAATATTTTAAATTTAATTTTGAATACCAAAACCAGTATATTTGACACCTTAATACTTCATAACTGTAAAAAATTAAATCTTTCTCAAAGTGACAACTAGATAAATACAATCACTCCTGACAAAAAAGGATAATAAAACACAAAAAACATATCGGTTCAGGGGAAAAATACAGAAATTCCCCCATTATTTCGTTCAGGCGAAATATTTATGATTATAGTGGCCTTATGTATCATCTCATTGGTACTCTTGCAATGCAAGTAAAAGTTGACGGTATATTTTTACAGAAATTGCCCCTTATTAAGTAGTTTTCCTTGTGTTTTCTATAATTATACGAAATTCCTTGTGTACTAATAACTGTACTAATTACTAATGAACAAATACATATTTAGGATCACCATGAAAAGTTGATTCTTTAATTGAAGGTTATCAATAGTTAGGCTCTTATAGTTTCGTTATTGACAAGGATTCTTATGTAATTACCATTCATTACTTTGAAGAACAGGATTTTTTTTGCTCCAACCAAATCATATAGAAAAAATGCTTGTTCAAAACTGGAAAGGGGTCACTCAGTCACAATATAGAACTTATATTTTAGTAGAGATGCCCCTATTGACACGACGCGACACCCCTGCTGCCATCTACAATTTAGTTTAATGCTGACGGGGCACCAAATAAGGGCATAGCCTCCCTAGAGAGAAAGATTACGTAATGGGGTCAATGACCTCTTTTTCCAAGGTCGATTTATTTGATGTTTCTATGTGTAATAACTCCGGGGCGAAGGTTGCACATGCGCATTGAATTCTAACGGGAACAATGTTATTGATCTAGGACTCGAGGGGGAAGTGAATTTCCGAGAACTTGATTGCATAATCGATCGTGAATGTCATGGTGTCCAGAAATAGTATTTGTTGTTGTTGCTCTCGCCCAAATGTTATGACATTCCCGGAAACAGTTAGATCACGTGTTTCCTTCTCAGCCAATCAGAGGGCTTGTTTACATAACAATTCGCCCTTGAGATTTCGTATATAACGGACATGCAATGTGATTAAATTATCAGAAAGTATTTTGACACCGTGTAAACAACTAAAATGGATAATATTGATGAATTAGAAGCCTTGGCAACTACAATTTACCATGTAAGTTCCGTTTTATTTTCAAAATTATTTTCCTTGGACATCCTCCAGTATATTCAGCTAAACGTAAATATATTCCTTTACCCCAAACCCCCCCCCCCCAAACCATACAAACATCATTATAATCAATGGAAAACATAAAATATATTCTTTATACCCTCCCCGCCATTGTTTTACAATCCCAAATTCTCACAAAAAGAGATAATTTTCTTTCCTTCTATATCCTAGCTAAAAGCGACCATTGACTTCTGTCAATTTTTAATGAAAATGCCGCTCTGGTTTTGACATAATGCTCTACGCGAGGTTAAAATTAGCTGTCACCCTTTTCCTATGTGTTTAAGAGCGCGGCAGCCAAAGTCAAAAGGAACTGTTTCTCCGTCAAAATTAAATACATAAAATATTTTCTTTTACCCTCAAAACCTAACCCCCCCCCCCCTCACTGTTTTACAACAAAACTCTCGCAAAAAGAAATAATTTTCTTTCCTTCTATATCCTAGCTAAAAGCGACCATTGACTTCTGTCAATTTTTAATGAAAATGCCGCTCTGGTTTTGCCATAATGCTCTACGCGAGGTTAAAATTAGCTGTCACCCTTTCCGGCTTACAAACGCGGTCAACGGAACTATTCTTCCGTCAAATTAAAACACAATGATGCAATAATTAAGCTAAGGCTTACACAACCTGTGTGGAAGTAGAGAAACAAGTTATTTTCGAATTAGGGTCTAACAATATCCCCCTCCCTCCCCCATTGTCCTACAACCCCAAATTCTCGCAAAAAGAAATAACATTTTGATAAATTCCTTCCCTCTATATTTCCAGCTAAATCCCCCCCCCTCACTGTTTTTACAATCAAATTCTCGCAAAAAGAAATAATTCTCTTTTCGAAAAATTATAGCCTTCTATATTTCCAGCTAAACTGACCGCTGACTTCTGTCAATTTTTAGTGAAAATGCCGTTCTGTTTTGACACAAGACTCCAGTGCGTGGTTAAAATTAGAAGTCACCCTTTTCCTATGTGTTTACGAACGCAGCAGCCAAAGTCAAAGGGAACTGTTTCTCCGTCAAAATTAAAAAACACTTTGAGGCAATTGTAATAATTAGGTGCAGACGCAATGCGCTATTTTGGAGAAGAGAAACAGATTATTTTCAGGCTTTCTTTCGATAAAGTTTCTTTTATATTCCCGGGAGGGGAGCGTGAATCCAGGATTTTTTGCTGGGGAGGGGGTTAGCACTTTTAATAGTGACAAAATAGAAAAGATAATTGTTTCTTACCTTAATTGCTTCTTCGTCATTTAGTGATTTTAGCTATAACATTTGAATAAAAGGTAGTAAGATATGCCTTTCGCTTGAATAAAACACATGATTAACTCAATGAGAGGGTAGACTTAGGGTGGGTTAATTTTCCTAAATTTAGGGGGAGAGAATATGGGTTTTTTGCTTTACTAAAATGCAATACTTTTCTAAACAAAATTGTAGTTAATAACTTTCTTTCTGTAAAAAAGGGGCAAATTATTTAGATACTAATTTTTTCTCTTCTTTTTAAGGCCAATTATGAAGAATGCGTGCCCCCTCCATCCAAGAAAGCCAGAGATGACGAGGCAGCCACCATACAGCCCGGTCAAAAACCGAAAAGAGAATGGGTGGCTTCTTATAATATGGAGAACCCTGCCGGCTCATCTATGCAAGATCGTGAAATAGCCGGCCCAGTCGCGCAAGAACATAGCGCCGCCGGCCCGTCCACCTTCCATCATACGTTGCCTGGGCCTTCAAGAGCTGCCCCATCAACGCTAGGTCAGGAAGTGGCCCTCCAGCATGCACTACCTGGTCCTTCGGATGCCCAAGTGCAGCCGGGATATGCAAATGTGAGCATTTTTTCATACCTTTCTATTTCTTCCAATTTTTAGTCCTTTTCAATCCCCTATATAAACTTTATCTCAGCGGGATATTAACCCCTCACCCCCCAAACCATTGTTTTAAATTTCTCTCCCGCGGAGATATCTAAATATAATTTTTTGCAAAGAAACCACTCTTTTCTAATCTTTGCTATCACTTCGATATTTCATAAGTGAGTATTTTTAGGTAATTTCAATTAATGCTCACCATTTGAAACTCAAAATCCCCTATTTTTTACAATTGAATATCACAAAGTTTTCAAGAGAAGGAACTGAGAGATTATTCACATTTATCTATTTGTCACATATGGATCCCGTAATTTGCGCAAGGATATTTTAAAATAGCCTTCAATCTTACAAAGCCTTGCCAATATTTTAGTGATGGGGAAACATTGTTGACAATATACTGAGTTAACGGTTTACAGCATTTAATTGTACTGTTTCCATGTCTGAAGTTCAGGCCTGGAAATCGGAACACTAGCGCGGTGGCTTACAATAATTGTGAGCTAATGAGGAGTTCACCAAACATGTAGAACGGAATTAGAGAGAAACTTGGACTTATGCAGTCTAACAATACGGTTTTTGGCGGACATTGTGTAAAGGGGGGGGGGGCAGGGAGGCATGTGGTGGGGCCAGGGAAGCGTTGCGGGAAGCGCTGCGGGCCCGAGAAAGCGCCACGGGCCAGGGAAGCGCCATAGGGATGCGCCACGGGCCAGGGAAGCACCACGGGCTCGAGAAGCATCGCGGGAAGCGATGTGGGCCGGGGAAGCGCTGTGGGAAGCGCCGGGGAAGCGCTGTGGGCCCAAGAAGCGCCACGGGTCAGGGAAGCGCCACAGGGATGTGCCACGGGCCAGGGAAGCACCATAGAGATGCGCCACGGGTCAGGGAAGCGCCACAGGATGCGCCACGGGCCAGGGAAGCGCCACGGGAAGCGCTGCGAGAAGCGCTGCGGGAAAGTGCCGCAAAAAAAAAAAAAAAAAAAATTTAACACTGAAAATAAACGAACAAATTGTCGCCTTCTATGTCATATCTTAGATTATCTTCAGTTGTATTAACCAAATGTTATTAAGCAATAATAATCCAAATTTTTAAAGCAGTAGGGGATGATTTGAACACTTTGAAAATAAGCTATTTTTTCATTTGTAAGTTGTCCTGGTTCCATACTCCCCATCTCCCCCCTGCTCGTCAGTTGGAGAAGGAGAAGAAGATGCATCTTTGGAGTTCATTCATGACAATCCACCAATCAGTGAATGGTATGATAACTCCATTGAAATTCCATGTGATATTGATGATTTACTAGCAAATTATTTCAATGTAGATAGTAGCACGGTTGAGCAGGGTAAAATAGCTAATTAAGATTTGGACTTGCCTTTGTTGAGTCCAAACACATTGCAAATTTTAGACGATTTTACCCAAGAATTAACAGGGAACCCTCCAACCTCCGATACCCTAACGACTCCACTTCGAACAACTGAAGTGGAGCATTCGCCAGATATTGTTGAACAGCTTGGGGGAGGGGGTAATATACAAGAGGGGGATGGGGGTACAACTCTCCCAGACTTTCAGCTGTCCAACAGAATTTTAAATAATATAGTTTGTTTTCACTGCAACGTTTGGGGATCCTTTTAATTCGCTTTTGTGTGGTAATTTTGTTTATGACCCTGTAGAAATTGTACACAACTATGTAGATAAAATTCGTGCACTTCTGGAGAATCAAATTCAGTTGTGGGGAGGTAGGGATTCAATTAAGGTTTCCATTGTTCTAAAAGTGTTTTGTTTAAATGAGGGAAAAAGTGAGGTTTACTATCATTTTATACATTCCGAGATGCGTTTGGTTTATTCAAATTTGGAAAATTTTGAGGGAGCTTTCATAGATTGGGTGGATCAAATTATAACGCATCTCGAGAACTTTAATGAAAACGGTAGTGGATCTCTAGTTCTTTTTGTTGAAAATTTAAGCGTAAATATATGTAAAATTAAGAAAGATTTTATTTTAAGAGGGGGGGCAGGGTCTGATAGGGATACAGTTTTAAAATATAATCCAGATCTAGTAGGTTGTCAAGGTGTCCAGCGGATTTGTTTTGAAACAGATCAAAAGTGTTTCCGATATGCTTTCCTCATATCAGCCTTTCAGCCTCTAGCAGATGACGCTACCAAGAAGAATTTAGATCACTGGGCTATACATGGGAAGGAAGGGTCCGATTTCCCAGTTGTAGATTTTTCTTGTTTAGAGGGGAAATACCCAGTAACGCTAAGATCTATTGACATGTTTGAAAGGGCTAATGCCCATTTAAATATCGGCGTTACTGTGGTACAATATGAAACAGAATTTGAAGATGGGGTTCGTTCAAAAAAGAAGGGGGTGGTCTTCCCTGTAAGGGGTCCCTCAGTTGATTTGGTTTAAACACTGGGTTTGGTTGCTTTACACACCACCTAGTCAACCGAACACAATCGGTCATTTTAACCCTATCACTGACATTAGTAGAGTTCTGGGGGAGGGTAAGAAACAGAGTGCCCGTTTCTACTGTCCAACATGCCTCTCTAGATTATGGACTGAACTAAAGTTACAAAATCACATGAGGCATTGTAGCCGCCACGGCTACCAGACAGTGGAAACGGTTTCAGGGGATAGGGCCATTCTACGTTTTAAAAATTTTCAAAACACCCTTCTCCAGTGCAAACAAATATCTTTAGACTGTGAAGCTAAGCTGGTGGAGGTGAATGACCCCCAATTTCCAAACCGAGTCAAAGAACACCAGGCTATTGCAGTGTCCTACGCCCACGCGCAAAGAGACAGTTCTAACACCATGCGGTTGTTAGAAATAGTTGAAACATTGGATGAGCGGGAGTGCATGGTCAAGGCATTGACTAAACTGATTGGCACGGCTAATGGTGCTATTTCTCGTTTGAGAAATACCCATTATCCAATGGTGTTGTCTGCAGAGGATCGTCTCGCGATTAAAAATCAAAAAATATGTTGGGTTTGTAAGGGGGAGTTTGCAGAGGAGGGGGATAAGGGGACTAAAGGGAAACGTGGGGGGAGGGAAAAATTCAGAGATCATAATCACTTGTGGCAGGAAATATCCTCGGGGTGTAGTAATTTTAGGGGGTAGCGCATCAATCCTGTAATTTAAATGTTAGCCAGCAGTTTTTTATCCCTGTTTTTATTCATAATTCCAATTATGATTTAAAATTTATTTTACCGGCACTGGCACATATGCACAGGGAGGGAGGGGGAGTAGATTGTCCATGGGTAAATAGTTCATTTACCTACAACATAATTCCCAAATCAGCTGAGAAGTTATTGCTTCTCGAGCTGAAATGGCAGGCAGTGGATAATGGGCATATGTGCTGGAATAAAATCAGGTTTTTAGATTCCTTTAGTTTTTTCCCCAAGGCATTGAGTCAATTGATTCAAGTGCAAAAAAGCGACAATTTTGATAGCTTTCCCTTGCTTAAACAGCACTTTCCAGACAGTGAAATGTATGACCTGTTGACCTGCAAAGGTATATACGCATACGATTATTACTGCTCTGGCGCTCGCTTAAGTGAGGAGAGAAACTACATCCAATTGAAGCTTTTTACAATTCACTGACCAACAGTGAATGCACAGCCGAGGAGTATGAGTTTGCCAAGAAGGTGTGGTCCAAGGGGGATTGTAAAAATGGGTGGGATTATTGTAGACTGTACTTGGCCAGTGACGTTCTAACTCTGTTGGATATAGTCTGTAAGAACACAGACCAAATCTTTTCAGAGTTCGGGTTAGATATAGGATATTATTTTTCTACACCCCATTTAGTGATGGATTTAATTTTAAAAATTAGCAGGGAGGAAATAGGCCTAATCACCGATGTAGATCAGCACCTTTTTGTAGAGCGTTCAATGAGGGGAGGGTATGTTTTTCATGGGGACCGCGTCTTATCAACCGATCTGAGCGGACAAAGCACCGGTGCAAAGTCAAATGCAGTGTTCTTGGACATGAACTCATTGTACCCCTCGGCAATGTCACACTACTCTTTGCCGTGTGGGAACTATCAATGGCTTGAGAATCCTTGTGAGTTCCCCGACATTACCACCGTCGAGGACAATGGGCCACAAGGATGGTTCTTTGAAGTTGATGGTCACATTCCGCTGGCGCTTCACGACTCAGTCAAAGATTTTGTCTTTCCCTGTGTCAATCGGCCGGTGAGCAGGGACTCTCTGAGCCCCTACAATCGTTCATTGGTTGAGGATATGGGGATGCACTGGACTCCCTCTAAACAGAAACTGATTGCTGATTTGGACCCTAAGGAGAATATCGTTGTTCACCATGTGCTTTTGCACTGGATGGTGAGCAACGGTTTCAAAATCACCAAAATACACAGGGTCCTGCAGTTCAATCAGCGACCCTACTTGAAAAACGTTTATCGACACCTTTGTCGATAAACGCTCTAAGGCAAATTCAAAGGTGGAGAAGGAAATGTATAAGCTCATTTTAAATTCAGCGTTTGGCAAAATGTGTGAAAGCGTTCGTAATAGATCTCGCTGTGACGTCGTGACTGACCCTCTAGAGTGTGCACGAATTATTGCCGACCCCAATTTTACATCGTTCACGAGCATAGAGGCCGGCATGGTTCTTCTACACAGGCGAAAGCGAAATGTAGTACTGAACAAGAATATTGCAGGCGGCAGTTCAGTACTAGAAATTTCAAAAAAGCTCATGTTGTCGTTCTTTTACAATGTGTGCAAGGTGCAATGGCCACGGGAGGGGGAGGTTCAAGTTTACTATGGGGATACAGATTCTCTGCTGTTAAAGGTAAATGGGACTGAATTGGATTTATTGGGTGATTTGCAAAAGGGGGTGCACATCAGCTCGCGGATGGATTTCACCAACTGGAATCCATCTCTCTACCCCGAGCTGGTGAAACGTCAAGCCCCCAACCAACTATTAAAATTAAAATCAGAGACGGGGAGTGATTTGATATCCCGGGGGGTGTTCCCGGGCCCCAAAGTTTATTGCGTGGAAACTCATAGTGGGGAAGAAAAGAAGGCGTGTAAAGGGGTGCCTACACACTTTGTAAAGAGCAATTTCAACATGAGCGTGTACAGAGACTGTGTAGAAAGTAGCCTAGTGCCAAGAGCACAAGTGCTTGCAATTCGCTCTCTACAGTATAGAAATTATACTGTGAGAGTGGAAAAGAATGCAATGTCGTGTATATCCGACAAGGTCTATGTGCTCAAGAATGGTGTGAGTGTTCTACCCACGGCCACTACCGTATTTCAGATCGAGTTGAATGCATTGACTATCGCAATCAACTTGGTCTGGATAAATTAACCTAATCTGACTAACCAACTAACCATCACTCAACCTGTACATAAATTAACTAACCTAACTCAACCTCATCTAACCCAAGCACTAACCACCACCACCACTAACCCAACCTCAACTACTAACCTAACCCATAGCAGTGACGACAACTATTCTTTTTCCATCGCGGCTCCGGGGGGGGGTCCCCTTCCCGCGGCCGCCCAGGGGGGGGGGGGGGTCCCGCCTGCGGCCGGCCGGCCTTCGTCCCCGCGGTCCCCGGGGGGGGGGGACCCACACACCTTTAAATTCACCATAATCAAGTTCAACTGTGCTACTAGTTCCCTGCAAGTGTGTGTATTTTCTGTTGTACAAAAAGTGTTGTATAGAAAAGTGTTTGTTGTTTTTTTTTTGTACAGAAAAGTGTTGTACAAAGATGTTGTACAGAAAAGTGTTGTTGTTGTACAGAAAGGTGTTTAAAGACAAAAAGTGCTGCTGATGGACAAAAAGTGCTTATTTATAAAGTGTTATCATTGCAGTTCATGTTGAACAAATAGAGTTTTCATGTTGACCATGAAATTTTGTCAATTGTTCTGTGTGTTATTATTTTTATCGTTGTTCATGTTGACTGCAAATATTTGTTTTCATGCAGTGTCGAAATAAATGCTGCCATGAAATATTGTTTTTTGGTTGTTCTTGAATAGATAGATCTATGGAAAAATTACTACTTATTCATTGAGCACATATGATTTACAGTTAGTTGTAGTCCGACTGTTGTCCCCAACAGCATGTATCAATTTAAAACACCCTTCAGATCGTTTCTGTGTGGTCCCTCAATGTCGGGGAAAACAACGCTTTTAGCTAGAATAATTCAAAATTGCGATAAAATGTTTTTGGAAAAGCCGAAAAAAATCTACTATTGCTATAGTATTTGGCAGGAGTCCTATGATAAAATAAAAGCTATTGCCACAACCATACCAATACAATTCATACGAGGACTTGATGTTTTCAATAGTATTGAATCGAACTCGTGGTTGATTATTGATGATTTGGCTGAATCCATTGAACAGTTCTCACAGGAAATGCTACAACTGTTCACCGTTCGCTCCTATCATGAACACATTTCCTTTACTCTGGTTCTACACAATCTGTTTCATCAGAGCAAATGTATGCGAACCCTTGCTTTTGCACTCGTTTTTTGAATTGCACTGTCTATATTATATATCGAGTCGTTCGTGATTCTAGCTCGCTCATAACTCTCAATAAGCAGATATACCCCGGCGCTCCAAAATTTCTGTTGTCAGCATACACTCAGGCGACTAGCAAGCCCTACGGTTACATTTTGCTGGATCTTAATCAGAGCACGCCCGAGGATCTATGTGTAGTCACCGAAATTTTCAACAATGAAATTACAATATATCTTCCGGTGAACAGTAGAAAAGACTATTAGTCGCCATTATGACACTGAAGAAACTACACGAACAACGGCATCTGTTTTCCGTTTTAAGCACTTCAAAACCATTGCTTAGGAAGGCTATACTCAAACATGGGGTTGACAATGATTTCATTAATCTAATATCTGAACTTTGTTTAAATTTAACTGAGGGCAATGTTCAACTGCCAGAAGGTGTTAGACAACAGACAAAGCAACATCGTTCCACTGTACGCGCCTTGGCTTGTAAAAACAAGGGAAAAAAGTTTAAAAGAAAACGGCTCCTTCAAGCAGGCGGTAGCTTTTTCACACTTTTACTACCGATAATTGCAGGACTTGTAAACAGTTTTCTCTAGATGGCTAAACCCTATAAATTGACACCATTTGAACTTGTCCTCTCGCCCATCGAACATTTTGAAGACAATCTAAGCAAATTCATTAACGATGAGAATATTGCCGATGACAAAAAACTGCTTTTACTTCAAGATGCATTGCGACGTGTGGACAAACATAAACCATATCGTGAGAGACCTGCCACCGTCACCACTGATCCCTCTAAACAGGAAACATCTCCTCAAGATTCTGCAGCAGGACTGCAATCAAAGGAGAAGGAATTGAATTCAATTGTATTGAAAATTGGAAACCTATTGCCTTTGACCTATCGAGAACAGAGTAAAAGAGTATTATCTTATCTCATGTTGGAAACTGCTGGTGATAAGTTCAAGTCGATAGCACAGGGAAACGAATTATAATTCAGGGAAAAAGTTATAATCTAGTTGATTTAATTTGTGATATGGTGACGAATCATAAAGGACTCTTATCCATTGACGATAATCTATACATCTTTCTGTGTGCAATAAACTTTCCCAAAAGTCTTATTGGCAATAAGCAAATTCTAAAAAGAAACTAGGAGAATATAGTCCTCCAACAACACCATTTAAAAAAGAAGAAGATTCAATATTTGAAGATAGTAGCACCGTCACTGATTTTACAACACCTGTGGCTGCTAGTCAAAAGCGAAGACGAATTGATTCGCCCGCCAGTGTGCAAAAGGGGAGTGGACATTACACTACGTGTTTACGCTCAAAATGGATGAAGTTTTGAAAGGTGTCTATGAAAATATTGGCGAGGTGGGAAGTTTAAGTTCTCCCAAAACGCTTTCCAAAGCTGTCTCCGGCACCACCACATTGAAAAAATGCAAAAGAGTATCTAGAAAATGAACCGAGTTACACACTGCATCGAAATCACAGGCTTCGCAGTAAACAATATCGACAAACTAAAGCCTTTTTCCCTCTGCATATAATACAAATTGATCTTTTAACTCTAGACGCAGTTCAACGGCGTCACAATGCCCCTACAAATATATTCTAGTGGCAATCAGTATCTTTAGTCGCTATGCCTATGCCATTCCACTGCGATCAAAGAGAGGTGTTGAAGTTGCTCGGGCCATTGAAAGTATTCTTGAACAGGATTCATATAGAAAAATTCAATCGGATCGTGGCAGTGAATTTGTTAATCCCCATGTGCAAAAGGTTCTTTTGAAATATAATACAATACTTTATCATAGTCACAGTCCGATAAAGGCTGCATTGGCTGAACGATTAATAAGAACGATTCGTCTATTAATTTCAAGATATTGCACATTGAAAAATACACCGGCTTTTATTCATGATTTAGATAAAATCATGCAGATATATAACCATCGACCCCATCGATCTCTGTCCAACTCTACACCAACGGATGTTCACTACAGTGAAAATACATTTGATGCTTTTCTAAAGCAATACTCCAAGGGTGAAAAAGAGAAAAAGAAGAAGAAATCCAATGTTGGTGATACTGTTCGAATTAATAGAACCACCAATATTTTTGAAGAGGGGAATTATTTATGGAGCACCGAACTTTTTAAAGTGTCCAAAATCCTAGACCCCATACCCATAACTTATCGACTGCGAGACACCAAAGATGACGAGATTCTCGGCGGTTTTTATGAATATGAACTGCAAAAAGTTAGAAACACTAGTGAAATTTATCAAATTGAAAAGATATTAAAGAGTCGTACACGCCATGGCAAGAGACAGTTGCTTGTTCGCTGGCTAGGATACAACTCAGATTTTGATTCTTGGGTCAGTGCTGAAGATATTGACAATGCCCAATGATTTCTATGTGACTTTCATGTCCAATGTTTCTGATCCTCTCTACAATGACTTGAATAGAACAAGTGATTTTTGGACGAAACTCTCCCCCACCATCAAATTCGACGACGGAAAGTATGAAGTGGCTCTTGTCGACTTTATTCTCAAAAATACCTATGACATCCTGAGAAAGGATCGTAAATACGAAATAAAAATTAGACCCTATGATTGGCCGCCACCACCAACAGGTGATCAAGAACAAATTTAAAAAATCAATTGGTTGGATTATCCATATATTGAATTACCCTACGAGGAACTCACCTGTATGAATGATTTATGTCGTTCGATTAATAAAAGAATTTCTGCTCGTAAAAAGGGAGCTTTTCATTTCAACTATTCAAAGGAGGAGGGCAAGATCTACATTAGTTCACCTATTGCCAGTGAAAAGGTTATTCTCAATGATAATCTAAAGGATGTTCTTGGCTTTAAGCTCAATATAATCAATGGTAAAAGTGCCGGAAAACACTAATTTCATTTTCGCTGACTACCCGCCTGCCTTCTCCACAGACACTTGTATATTTCTCTATGCTTCATTTGTGGAAACATCTCGGGTTGGTAATTCAAATGTTCCCCTCCTACGAGTTCTTGAACGAAAAACCAATCAAGAACATATTCATCACTACAATATAAAGCATCTTCAGTATATTCCCGTAAACACTTCCTATTTGGAACTCTGTCAGTTAACACTAAGAACCGAATTGGGTGATCCAATAGCAATTTCAAAAGGTTTGGCTGTGATTACATGCCATTTTCGACCCATCGTTCAACAGCAAGATGTCTAATAAAAAAGTGGTATTCACTTGTCCTGATATTGACTGCTATGTTAATACTCTTGGCCCAAGACAACAGGGCAATGGAATGGACTACTACAAGGGTCGCTCGTCAATGTCTGGCTACGGTCTTGGCAGTTGGTTTGCTAAGCTGTTTCGCTCTTCACTACCACTGGCTAGAAAATATCTTGTACCGGCTGCGTCAGATTTTGCATCCTCTACACTATACGATTGGGGCTCTGGCAAGGATTTTAAAAAAAGTGCTTCGGAAAATCTTAGGTCCAGTGCGCGAACCCTTGGCGAGAGATTAAAACAGAATGGTAAAGGTTTAAAAAGGTCAAGAAACAACGCATCACTCATCAGTCTCTACTCAGGACGGAAACGTAAGACATCCCTTTTGTCAAAGAAAAGAAGGAAAAAGCCGACACGTAGTGTAACCAGAAGCCCCAGGAAGAAAATTGTTAGATCGAAACTAGATTTCTTCTCCTAAAATGTCCTACCTACCACATAAGGATTCTCAACCTTCAATCACCGCCTCATTGAATCTATTCAATGCCAAAAAATGTTGATGTGAGTGTCAAGCATGGATACTATGAACAATTTTATCCACTACAACCCCTCTCTGACAATATCCACTTTCAAATTTATTCCAATGAAGACTACTTCATAGATTTATCGTCCACATTTATAGATTTGCAAATGAAAGTCCGGAAATCCGATAATACAATGCCAATTCGGGCCGATGGAATATCCTATGAAAATTGTATACTACATAATTTATTTCGTCAAATTAGTGTCTATATCAATGGCACGCTGGCGAGCACAAGCAACAATCTCTCCAACTATGCAAGCTATATGCAATTCATGCTGATGACACCCAAGTCATACAAGGAATTGAGAGGCGCCTCCAATGGATATGAATATATTACTAATACTGATAGTACAGATGCACTTAAAAATGCTACAACTAGTGAATTACATCTAGTTGGAAAAATATATCATGAAATATTTAATATACCCCAATGGCTGCCGCCCAATGTTAAAGTGGATATAAAATTGACGCTTGCACCCTCCAATTTCATATTGAGAAAAGAACTTGCTGGTAATCCCGATGTAAGTCTCTCCCTCACCTCAGCAATACTACATGTACGCAAACAGCAGGTCATGAGTTCTGTTGCTTTGGCCGTGGAAAAAACTGAGAGCCAATGGCAACAATATTAAACTACTTGTTCCTCATACAATCACCAATCAACGTCATATTGCAATGGGCTCACGCACCTTCACCGATTCATCCTTTATCAATGGCGAAATCCCCTCGAAATTGGGCTTTGGCCTTTGTAAAAAGCGCCAGTGCAATAGGATCATGGACTGAATGTCCACATAAATTCGAGATGTTTGGACTTTCATCTCTTGTGTGCAAAGTACACGGCATCCCACTCTACAAACTATCTTTTGATAGATCCTATAGAACATTGTACGAGTTGACCATGCAAACCCTAGATCATGATTCGTAACTATTTGAAAATGGTATAACCGAAGATATGTTTGCTAAAACACATGGTATCATTGTACTGGATTTGTCGGGCACACAGGATATGAGTATAGTGCGTACGGGGAGTGTGCGTTTAGAGTGTACATTTACCGACCCATTGGCTGAGAGTATTGCCCTAATCTCACTAAACCAATATGAAACCTATTGGGAAATCACTCCCGAAGGCAGTGTTCTACTAGACTTGGCGCCATGAACACCAGTCAAATAATCAATGTATTTAATATGGACCCCTACATGTCCCAGTACAAATCCTATTGTCTGCCCTCGGACTTTCTTGGAAAAATTCAAAGTGTCAGCAATACCTTGATTATTGTTAATAGCAGTCCGTCGACTGTGCTGACGGGTCATTGGCTGTGCATCTATCAAACAATGAAGACGATTGAATTTTTTGATCCTCTTGGTCTACCCTATACATTCTACACACCCCACATCAGCAACTATATTGAGAGCAGTGGGAAAACTATTATTCAAAATCGGAAGAGGGTGCAGGATCTAACGACTAAAAGCTGTGGCTTCCATGCACTACTATATTTTGTGTTCCGATGTCGTGGCTATACTTACAAGCAGTTTCTCCACATTTATAGTGACAATCCCCGTCTGAACGACTTTCTAGTGGAAAATATCCTCTCAGACCTATATAGTATTGATTTCAGTGCCCTAAGAGTAAAGTGCTTAAAAAATGTTTGTGAATTTGTTTATTAATAAAATGTATATATATATATATTCAACAATGTCTTTAAATCTTCACTTTTAGATTTCTTCATCTTCGATGTATAGGCAACTATCGTGAACCACTAATGCTGGTAAATCATTTGGATTCACTGTATATTGATCTTGATTGACTGCAAAGTCAGGGTCACATTTTCTACAGTACAATGTAACTTCACTCATGTCATATCTCTTTGTATAGTCAATTATACTATTTGCATTCATATTATGAAATTCAAGAGTTTCAATCTGTCTATTTGAAGCAATATCACATACAGTGTTTTCAAGTGGTGAATCACATTCGGTAACTGCCAAATAAAAATCACTTGGTTTATAGTCATAGTAGGCAGTGTCATCACAGCGATGACGTAGAAACCAGATTGTCTTGTTACCCCAACAGTTGAATCGTAGACCAGATTCCTCTTCCCAGAATAATTTAAATCCGCGACGATACCAATCTCGTAGAAATGAACTGAAATCACGTTTGGAATTCTTTCCAATCATAGCGGGATAAGTATTTTCCCACTGATCACATTTATCATAGTGACAATTGGAGCACAGGTGCCCTCTAGGATGAGAGTCACATACCTCCTCAAGACATGAATTACATCCTTTAATTTGTACTGCATAGCCTCTATGTAATTTACAAGGATTACATAATTTACACTTTTCACTATAGTCATCAATAATTGTACAATTCTCACATTGATTCCAACTGCCAAGAGTGTACATGCACAATGGACATATATAGAATATTTTTCGGTTTCCGATGTCAACTCACTCACAGCTAAAACGAAACTGATCCTCTTCGTTCGATAAATTCAACGAGAGGGAAATGGGGGAGAGAGGAGTAACTCTGTAACGTTACCTCTGTTGAATGATGGGGGAGCCATCTACATTGAATCCATTGGCAATGTTTTCAAAAGTATATCCACAATATGATTCTGCCTTGTTCCAATTAATATATCAATAAATTGAGTATAAGCATTTGAATCACATTTTAAAAGTTTCATACAATAGTCCAATGGAGGAGAATCACTCCTCATTATATTGTCAAGTGTTCCCTGACAAGAGAATATCCTGCGTTTAAGAGATAACTCGAGAAAATCATCATCCAAAATCAAATGTTTTTCCATAAACACTAGATTTGATCTAATTCTCTCTTTCTCAAATTTATTCATTTTTCAATCCTTTCACTCTGACTGCTGACTCTAGACTGACCCTGATTCGTTAGCCCTAACCAGAAAAGAAAGGGAACATTTTCGATTTCGAAACAATTTTATTGAATAATTACAACAACAACATCAATAATACAGAGCATGTACAATTAACGATACTGTTTATTGTCTTCAATATGTTTCACCAATGCACTTAAAGCACATTGAAGTCTATTCACATGTGCTATATCAACTTTAGCGGCGAAACATAATTGATCCTCCATTTTAAATTTGCTCAAGGATATCACATATCTTGCACATACTGCATCCCATTCCAGACAAAGCCGCGATCCTTTCGTAATTTCCGCCGCAATGTTTGGTGCTCTTGTACTATTATCATCAACTCCACTATCAACTTCTAATAGTGTAAACATTCCACTCATCGCCATCACAAATATATATCCAAATGAGTAAAGTCAAAACTGTTCTTCTCACTCCTTTGAATTCTATTCAAAGACTAATAAAACTATAGCAAAAAATCCGTTCCTTATATTCCCACCGTCGCTAATATGTAACCAGCCCTCTGATTGGCTGAGAAGGAGGATGTATCCGACTCGCTGATTGGCTGAGAAGGAAACACGTGATCTAACTGTTTCCGGGGAAAGTCATAACATTTGGCTCGAGCAACAACAAACAAATACTATTTCTGGATCATAATATTCGCTGAGAGCGTGCACTTACAACAACAACAACAACAACATTGACCTTGACAATTGCCTCGGAAACATCAAATAAATCGACCTTGGAAAAAGAGGTCATTGACCCCATTACGTAATCTTTCTCTCTAGGGAGGCTATGCCCTTATTTGGTGCCCCGTCAGCATTAAAATAAATTATAGATGGCAGCAGGGGTGTCGCGTCGTGTCAATAGGGGCATCTCTACTTATTTTCCTTATTAAGGGTCAAAATCTTTTGGAAGGTAGCCAACAATGGGGCAACACACAATTTTTCCAAGGTTTTTTCCCTACTTTCCTCTCTTTCCTTTGGTTTTCTTATAATCACTTCATAGTACCAAATTTCCAGGGGAACCATACCCCTCTGCCCCCCTTACCAGTGCCCATGCCGTATGCTAATCTAAAAATGTAAATTTTTACCTCCAAATCAAATAAAAATTACAGCCTAAAATTAGCAGAAACTAGATAGCTATTCTTTGATCAATTTTTTCAGCATAAGAAATGAAGATTTATCGTTTAGGAGTTAATTCAAGAAAATTTTCTACCTATAAGATTTCTGTTTGGCGATTTTCCTTTTGTCTAAGACCATTAAAACAATTGAAGTTAATATTTTCTTGTGACTTTTTTTCAAAACACTCTAACTTGTTGCTTAAAGTACATCAAACAGGTAAAGTCCTAGGCTAAACACGAATAAGTGGGACCAAGCATTTTTACTTACTACTGCCGAAATCCCAAACCAGAAATTTATTGGTGCAACCTATATATTATTATGTAGACTTTTGTTTCTCGGAATTTGGCCACTGATGGAACAGACCGCTCTTTACTTATGGCTCGTCACCACAAAATGTTTTATAAGACCCAGTTTGAAGTAGACCCAGTTGAACTAATCCATTTCATGTTCATAACGAAGAATCTGATTGACAAGACCTTGCTAGAGAATGCATAGCCAGCCTTCTAACACATATCATTCACAGTCTATATACAGTTATGTACTTATGTTTCAGAAACTGGCCCACATCAGAGCGCCACTGTTGGACGGTGGATAAACAGAATTAACCATTGATATTGCCTAATAGCGCATCAAAGCACAGCAAAGGTATATAAAAGTTGTCATTGTGCACGCACAGAGATGGGGCCCATGAGAAATGTGCTACATATGATATGTCACAGAAACCCAGTACTCTTCAAAGGAGAATTTCGGATATATTCCTAGGATATATACCTGTAGATATATATCTAGAATAGTATATGCTACAATTCTCGACAAGGGATAGGAGGCATATGAGCCTTTGACCTATTTTCTGGTTTCTGTGGGGCGTATGACGGTATTTTTTTGTATCCCACGGGCAATATGTACAAATCACGTAGTAAATCATGCTCTTATTTTTCATGTGAATACAAACAGACTATTACTTCATCCTACCCCATACAGACATCTTAATATACCTTTTGTGTAAATCAAACTCTCTCGCTGTTCCAAAAACTGAAGTTCTGGCTAGGTTATTCCTCCCAAAACAATTTAAAATTAAGACAATGCCAGTCTCTTAGAAACAAACTAGAAGTTCACTTAGGGTTTTTTGTAATCATACCAAGATAGGTATTTTAGTAGTATCCAATAGATGGATCCGATCAGGCCCATAGCCACTACTCTTATCTTCCTTAGTGGTTTAAGATCATGAAAAAGTTTAACGGCGATTCCCTCAGGGCAAGATACATGTGCTTGTTACGTAATAGGGAGCATTTTCTTCAAGACAAAGGTGCTAGTTACGCAAAAGAGAATGTTTTCGTCTTTGATTGTTATGTTAAATGTTTTAAAACCTACGAGGGGCAGGTAGGAAAAACCCTCAAGGCCCCCACCAGTCAATTAAGGACTTAGTTACAATTGGTCAAATTGATCTTAGTCCAATATTTGCATAGGGTTTTCTGGTTTACAAACAGGCCCTTTGTTTTCGTTGTTGGTAACAAGGAACAGGTACCCAGATTATAGGACGGTGAAAAGAAGGTAGAAAGAATCTTCATTATTTGTTAGTCTGTTAAATATAAAAAGCAAGTTTTTCAACTGAAAGTAAGGAGCAACATTAAAACTTAAAATGAAGAGATATCATTACGTATATGAGAGGATTCGCCCGCTTATCAATACCTCGCTCTTTACGCTAAAGCTTGAATTTTGTTCGAATTCTTTAAGAAGGACCCCTGAATCACACAGGCTGTTTAATTACAATAAGTAGCTCTTTTGAAAGTACTAAAAAAAACTTTATTGTAAAGAGTGATGTATTAACGAGGGGGCAAACCCCCTCATATACGTGATAATATCTGTTCGTTTTAGGTTTTAATGTTGCTCCTTACTTTCAGTTGAAAACTTGTTTTTTTATTTGATTTCTGATTGTTTTTTAAAATAATGCTGGGAAATCCGGCCCCTCCTTCTTGGAAAATTCTCCTCCCCGATGAAAAATTCCTCCATGGAAAGATCCTCCTATGTGACCCCTCCCTCCGAACCCCTTCCCCCACCAGAAAAATGCCTCCTGAAAACGTCTGGATACTTCCCAATAACCAATACTATATGTAAACAATGGGCAAAGTTCGTAACTTGCAGCCGTTCCTCTGGGGACTGTGGGGGATAAATTCACCCTCAAAGAAATAGTTATTAGATCCTTCGACTATGCCGAACTAAATGATCACTTAAAAAGGGCACTGGAACTTCTAATTTCCGTTCGAATGCGCCCTCTCGTGATATTCTAGGACCACTGGGTCGATGCGATCACTCTTGGGAAAAAAACATATAAACACGCATCCGTGATCTTTCTTCTGGCAAAAAATACGAGGTTCCTCATTTTTGAAGATAGGAGCTTGAAAACTCTACAGTAGGGTTTTCTAATACACTGAATCTGATGGTTTGATGGTCTGACATCCTATAAATTTTAGGGGGTGTTTTGCCCTTTTTTAAAAACTAGGCAAATTTTCTCAGGCTCGTAACTTTTGATAAGTAGGAAAAAACTTGATAAAACTTATATATTCGAAATCAGCATAAAAATCCAATTCTTTTAATATATCTATTGTTATCAAAATTACGTTTTTTAGGGTTTAGGATACTATTGAGCCGGATTGCTTCTTACTTACAGTTCGTTACCACGAACTATTCGATTATCAACAGTGAGGGTTTCAGGATTAAAAATTAAAAAAGTGGATAGACAGAAAATTATAGGGAATCTTGTTACTATAGAAAAATAGTTAATTTTAAATGATCATTTTCAAAGATTGTCGGTACAGAAGAGAATCTTCCCTCAGAGAATGATCGAGAATATAATGAAAAATGAGCCTCCAGGTTAGCAATATTGTCTGAGACTTAAGTGTCGTGGTCCCAAAGCACTTAGTCACCTGACATACTAATCGAAACAAAACAAAAATGATGTTGCCTATTTGTTTAAAGATTACTTAGAGTTTCAGTTACTCCTCCCATTTCTCTAGTGAGCTAATGGTTGATCAGCATAGGTGACTAGTGACAGCAAAGAACATTCAATTTATCGATCGCAACTCTGTTTCTTTTTGGAAGTAAGACAGTCAACAGTGAAAAATGTTCAACGCATGTCAAGTGTATATTGTGTACGCATGAAAAGTGTATATTGTGTAATCCATGTAAATTTCATAAAGGATATGCAGTGCAAATTATAGACTGCAATTCCTGTCTTGAAGATGTTTTGACTATCACACTAGAGGTTTCCTATCATCCAATTGTCTCTATGACAAATTTGATCAATGGGAAAATACTTACCCTGGTGTGATTGGAAAAACACTAAACGTGACTTCAGTTTATTTTTACGAGACTGGTATCGTCGTGGTTTTAAGTTGTTTTGGGAGGAAGAACCTAGTCTACGCTACGATTTTTATTTGGCTGTTACAGAAAGGGATTCTTCATATGAGAATGTCGTGTGTGATATCGCTTCAAGTAAGCAAACTAAAACACGTGAATTTTATAAGATGAATCAAAATAGTATTATTGACTTTACAAGAAGATGTAACGAAGTTACAATATATTGTAGAAAGTATGACCCTGGCTTTGCATACCAAGATCCTGACGAGTTGCTGCCACTTATCGTTGTCAATGGCTACCTATAAGTGGAAAAAGAAATCTAAAGAATAAAGACTCTTTTTGTACATACATATTTTATTAATAAACAAATTCACAAATATTTTTAAAACACTTTACTCTTTGGGCACTGAAATCTATATGATTCAGGTAGGAAAGGGTATTTTCAACTAGAAAGTCGTTCAATCGAGGATTGTCTACATAAATGCTAAGATATTCACTGTAAGTATAGCCACGACACACCGAAAAATTAAATATAGTAGTGCGTTAAAACCACAGATTTTTGTCGATAAGTCTTGTACTCGCATCCAATTTTGAATAATAGATTTCTCACTTTGCTCAAGAATGTTTTCGATGTGAGGCATGTAAAATGCATGCGGAAGGCCAAGTGGATCGTCACCGTTGAAATCTTAATATTCGTAACCGTTTGAAAGATGTATAGCCAATGACCCGTCTTTACAGTTGACGGACGGCTATTAACAATGGTAATGGTATTGTTAACGCTTTGAAAATGTTCAAGAAAATCCGAGGGTATGCTATAGGATTTTTATTTGGTCATGTACGGATCCAAATTGAATACAATGATTATCTGATTGGTGTTCACTGGGCCAAATCTAATAGAATACTGTCATCGGGGGTAATTTCCCAATTGGTTTCAAATTGATTTAGTAAGATTAATGCTATACTCTCCACCAATGGCTCGGCAAAGATATACTCTGAACGCACAGTGCCCGTTCGGACAATACCCATATCCTGAGTATACCAGACAAATCCAATACAATGATACCATAGGTTTTTGGAAATATTACATCGGTTATACCATTTCCAAACAGTTATAAATCTCCATCTAGGGATTGCATTGTCAATTCATATAGGATCCTGTAGTATTTATCAAAGGATGAAATGTATAGTGGCATTAAATTTACTTTACATACAAGAGATTAAAGTTCGAGTATTTCAAATTTGTGTGGGGAATTAGTCCATGATCCAATTGCACTAGCATTTTTTGCAAAAGCCAAAGCAAGTTTTGAAGGAATTTCACCATTCATAAATGACGAGTCTGTGCAGCTACCTGAACCCGTATCAATATGTGACTGATTCATGATTGTATGCGGAACGACCAGTTTGATATTATTATTTCCGCTAGCTCATAATTTTCCAATTGCTTAAGCTACAGAACTCATAACCTGTTGTTTTTCGTACATGAAGTACTGCCGAGGTGAGAGAGACTGTTGCATCAGATACAGTGGCAAGCACTTTTCGCAAAATAAAATTGGACGGGGCAAAATGTAACTTTACATCAATCTTAAC
Source organism: Artemia sinica (assembly GCA_027921565.1). Classification (NCBI taxonomy): domain Eukaryota; kingdom Metazoa; phylum Arthropoda; class Branchiopoda; order Anostraca; family Artemiidae; genus Artemia; species Artemia sinica. The sequence goes on from CM051272.1 coordinate 34,385,529, forward strand.
ATTGGGAGGCATACATTGAGGTATATTAAATATTTCATGATTTATTTTCCCGACCAAGTGTAAATCACTAGTTGTCGCCTCTCTAAGTATATTGGTAGTGTAAGTGTCCGTTTTATATTCATATCCAATGGCTAAACCTCTCAATTTCTTATATGACTCTGGATTCATCAACATGAATTGTGTGTAACTCGCATAGTTTGATAGATTGGTGCTTCTGCTTACACGTGTTCCATTTATGTATACACTTATTTTCTAAACAAATTGTGCAGTACACAATTTTCATAGGATAACCCCTCTTCAGCACTTGGTTTTTCATTGTTAGATTTTTCTTACAATCATATCCAAATCTATAAATATGGAAGTTAAATCTTTTAAATAGTCTTCACTGGAATAAATTTGAAATTGAACATTTTCACAGAGCGGGTTGTTTACGGATAAAATTGTTCGTAGTAACCATGTTTTACGCTTACATCAGCATTTTCTGCATCAATGGGGCAACACACATTTTTTTTCATGGTTTTTCCATATTCCACCCTTTTTTCTTTTGGTTTTCTTATAATTACTTTACAGTCCCAAATCTCTAGGGGGGCCATGACCCTCCTCCCCTGCCCGTGCCCATGCCTTCCTACGCTTCCACCAACTTTTTAGCACTGAGTGAGTTACTTTGCACCTTTCTGAGCCAGCATCATTGGCGTTGTTAAGGGGGGCAAGAGGGGGCAGCTGCCCCTCAATAATTTGAAAAAAATTGGAATTTATTAAGTAGCTTAAACACTGTTGCTTGTTTTAAGTGTCAAGCTTGCTCTTTACTTTGAGCAGATATTTCTTTAATTAATCCATGCTCGTGTTTAACATAAAGAAAACGAGAAAAATAGGGATCAATTAAACTTCATAATATCCTCCGCAGTAACATTTTTCAAAATATACTGCCTTTGAAACCTTATCATCAAGCAAAAATGAGAGCCCAGTTAATGGCTAAACTGAAATATGTTCTATGCTTCCCTTGTCACCACATTTGCTCAGGTCATTTTTTCCCTGATATTTAAGGTGTTTTTACTTTTGAAATCTACCAATTCAATATTACATTATCTTGTTTTAAAACTTTCAAAAGTGGAAGTGAATATATCCTCTACATCTACAAATAGGACAGAAATGGAATTATTGAAGAATAAGAAGGTAGATATGCAGCGAATATATTTTCCTGAATGAAAAAGAAATTATTGAAATAGAAAATAACACTTAGTGCTTTTTATAATGATATTCATATTATAACTTGATAGGTCAAATCGGTTGGGGTTTGGTCATGGAGTTTGGTAGAGGGGATCCACTCCAGGAATCATATAATTGTTTTAATTTTTATTTCCAGTACTTAATTGAAAGTCCAATTCTCTATTTGTCATTGAAATGCCTAAAAAGCGCTGATAACATCCTATTCCGCACGCTTCGGATTCATATACTAACCCATAAATATATAATTGCCTCTATGAATGATACCATGCAGACTTCTTGCTATTTTCGCTTTTCTAAAAATTTCTTTCAACCTGCTCCAAAAAAAAAGATTGCCATAAGTTTTTTGAGAATTATGCCTGAAATTAGTCGCATTTCACACAACAGTGGCGCTACTTATGGGATATTTATCTCTGCATCAGCATGCTGTACAAAATGTCTGCTGACGATAGAATAAAGTAAATTTAAACGAAATGTGTATATTTTTCTCACAATTTATAAATTTCGTGCGCAGGTATAAGTGGTACCAACCCAATCTATTTTTCTATTGTTATTAGTTTTATCATGCAGCACTAGGAGATCGATCTTTGCTTGTGAAGGGAATTATAGACGTAAAAAACGATATTCAATGTAACCCCCATCCGGAAATGTATACCCCATACCCTGACTTACACACGAAAAACTTTTCTGTAATTTTTATAGAATTTGTATTTTTTAAACAAAGATATAAAGGAGAAGGTAACTTTCAAACTCTAGGAGCCAATTTTCCCTTCCAATTTTAAATTATTTAAGGTTTCTGCAGCAATGATGCCATGAATTTTTCAGATTTTCTGGATATTCTTTTTCTCTTTGTCAAGCATTGCCCAAGGATAGGTTAATAATTCTATATTTATTTTTCGAATACTTTCAAATTTGAAATATGATGCTATTTAAATGTCCGGAATATGCCACAATATGATGTTACACAATCTGTGGCAATACTTTGAATTATCCTGATGTTTACTTAGACAGCGCTATTGCGCTGCCTATGATTTTTGTTTCGGCTTTATCTGGCCTGCTGATATCAATGCGGTTTATTAATATAAATCGGCGAACCCACAAACAAATCAATTTGTTAAAAATAAAAAATAATCTTTCAGTAAATCACTTACATGAAAGTTCAATTCAACAATTAAATACTAAATAGTCAAAATCCATTCAAAATTACGAGCAAATAAATAGCTCGATACCCAAGGCTATTAGAATGGAGATTCGTTCGATTATGAGACTGAGCGTCCTGTGCTATACGTGGAGAATGAGGGAAATGGAGGGGGATATGTACTGCAGTATTAGTGGTGAATCCGGCTGAAAGAAGCCGAGAGTAAACGAATTCACCTTAGCTCACCCGGAAGCTTGTTTACGCTATTCTACTGTCGTCTGCAGCAGCTCATTGCTGAAAATTTTATAAAATTCAAGCACCAGCACTTATATTTATGATTGTTTATTTTTTGTTTATTGACTATAATGTATTGCTTAATGTTTTTACTTTTATCAAGTAGAATGTTTGTTAAATAGTTACTTTTTTTCACTATCGCTTGAATAGTACCTACTTTAATAGCACCCCATCTTGCCCCCCCCCCACCCCAATAAAAATACTGTAGCTACGCCCCTGGCCAGTATCATGCTATAGCTTTTATTCAGTATGACTAGAGGATCAAAACAGGCATATGCTCCTTCAATATCCTCTTCTTCTACCCACCATCTTCTTAGAAGAAAAGTTACAGCTGCCCTTCCAAATCCCAACCTAAATATGTTACTGGAAAAGTTAGGTATGTTGCATCATGTTGAAATTAAAATCTTCAATTTTTGAATTTGGAACAGATGCCCTTGCAAATCCTCACCTAAAAATTTTATAAGAAGGTTAGGCATGTTGCAGCGTGTTAAATGTAAAAACAATTTTTGATTTTTGCTATGAATTTAGTCAAAGAGTCAGTCCATGGCCCATGATAAGCTCCTCCCTTCTCAATGCCAGATTTTAGCTGAAAACTAGGTATATTGCTCTTTTTTCGTAATGGAATCATACAAGAATGTTCTATCTGTGTGGTCGGAGGCACATAATGGGCTCTTGGGCCCATTCCAAACTATTTCCCATTTACAACTTTTCAGAAGTTAGGTAGGGAGGTTCTTTTTCACCAATTGGCTTGAAATTTATGGCACAATCACTGTTACAGCATTCCCCTTCCCCTACTTAAAGTTATATATGGCAAGGAATTATGGCTCAAGAAAATCGAGTGGATGGATTTCTAGGAGCATCTTTCACACATGAGCCCAAGTGTCTGTATTCACTTGAGTCCATTTTTCCTTATTTTACAGGAAAGCAAAACAAAGAAATATAATTTAAGAAACTTGAAACTTTGAAGACTAATTCCAAACTAATTCCTGGAGCCGAATGTGATGAAAGTATTCAAATCAATGAGCTTTTCGGTTTTCCGAAGATAAGGGGGTTGGGGCTTGATGTATTTTTACAAAACAAAAATGTCAGAATTTCAGCTATTAAAATTTGTAAAATTGGCTACATTCCTTTTATACTTTTATTTTTTCCCTCAAAAATCTTCCATTGAACATATGAGACAAGCAATGTCAAAGAAGCATTATTATTCTTGGTGAAGTTCAGCTTTGTCTGAATTATACTTGCAAAGCACCTTATCATGCAAAAGGTTTCTATAAGACCGTTGGAGATCCTCAAAGAAAATGTAAGAAGAAATGGAAGAAGAAAGATGGAAGCAAAACGAGGATATTTCCAGCCATTGAAAAAGCATAGATATGAGAAAAAAAAGTATAAAAGGACTAAAGCCCATTTTCCAATTTTTTTAAGTTGAAATTCGTATTGTTTTTTTGTAAAAAATGGCACAAGTCCCTTGTCTTGTACTTAGCAAACAACTCAGCAATTGGGACATTTCCAGCAAATTAGGTTCCAGAATTTAACAAGAATTAATCTTCAAAATTTCAAGTTTCTTTTATTTTTTTTCTTTCATTTTTCCTTTTTTTTTAGCTCTCTTGTAAAATTAGGAAAAGTGGGCTCATGCCCTTTCTGCTAAACGTCTCAGAAATTATTCAATAGGCTTTAGAGCTTTTACTGTTAGGTGAGAAGAAGAGCGCGGTCGCAAAGCTCTTGTTTGAATAATTTTTGTTCAAAAAAGGTTAGAAAACGTTGGTAACCCTTTTTCCCTTTGCAAAATTAGCGATGGCTAGCAATATTAAATGTCGGTTTTTTAATTGACTACTTTCAGTTTGGATTTAAGAACAAGGGTTAGGCAGACGTAGCTGATTTTGGGAACCGATTTCAGCATCAGTGGACAAAGGATAGCGGTAAGAAAAATTTGTTGAAAGGAAAATTTATTACGCGAGATTTTCAAAACAAAAAATCATGGACACAAATAGTCAACTGGAGTTTATTAATAGTTGAATGATTGATCTCAGCTTAGTTTTCAGTTTAGTTCTCATCTCTAGCTGACTATTCATTCGTATCCCTATTTTTTTGTGATGATCTTTTGATGATAATTTTTGCGAGAAATCGATGCCGATTTCTTTTAAAATCGGTGCTGATTTGGAAATCAGTTCCCGAAATCAGCTACGTGTGCCCAGCCCTTAAGAACAACAAACACAAGAATAGCAAATTAAATTTGGCTTTTGGGAACAAAAAAAAAACAGTCGAATTTGAATTTCGATATTTGAAAAAATAGCACCTATTTATAGGTAATTGTGTTCAGGCATTTGCTGTTTATTCCCTCCCTCCTGGTAGTTTGATTTAAACAAATCAACTAATTTGAAGATGCCATTGGTTGGACGTCATTTGTCTGCCTTCGCCAGAAAGACGCCGAAAGAAGACGTCTTAATTTTTAGCTTTCGTAGTGCGTTTAAGATGAACAGGAAGGATTATAAGAGAGAACAAATTTAAAAATGGAAAGTCATAAATTGGCTTTCCCTATATTCTTTTTAGTCACGGTCTGTATTTGCGCTACTCTCAGGTTGAAGTTAGCAAAAAATTAAATTTCGTCAAGAATGAATCACAGTAGGCTACCTGTTGGATGGCTAGTTTTCTTATTAAATTAGGCTGGGCTATTCTTTAAATAAAAAATATAGTGTTGGCCTAGGGCAGGAATCATATAGCAAAAAAAGAAATTATTCTTTTGAAATATTTTTTGACATCATAGCTTGTTAATCAGGCTAGACATTAGGCAACTATGATATGGGCTTAGGCACTGTAAAAGCTGGACTTTTTATGGGTTTGTAGGCTATTATTTTTGGTGTTGTTCTTTTTTTATCAGCAGTTGTCTTACGATTCCAAATAAAGTAAATTTGAAAAAAACAGGTAAAATTCTGTAAATTTACAGGCAGTTTTCAAGATAGGCTAATAGACCCATTTTTTAGCACTAAGATCTTACATCTTTCTGCAAAGATTAGCCTATTGTTTCTTAACTCATCCTTGTTCCAAGATCTTAAAGCTCACTGATCCTAGCAAAAAGGTTGAAGACTGGGTAAAATTCTACTTTAGTTACTTTTACCTATCTTGGAAAGGGGTGAGGTTAGGAAAATGAAACTTTCAGGGATGGGTCTACAGGCTAAAATATGTCCTGGGAAGGTATTTTGAAGTACTTATCTCCTCTCCTTCTCCCTCTAGAGGATCCTGAAATTTGCCTACATGACAGGTCTATACCTATTGAAATTTTGACAAAACAACATTTTACCTTATTTTTCAGTTATAAGATTCTTTTTCTCTGGCTTTAGTTCTGAAAATGCAATTCCTGTTATTTGAGCAGTATTTTAAGCCATATCAATGTTAATTTTCAAAATTTAGGAAATGTATTTGAATATCTTTAAAACTCTATAAATCAGGATTGCGCAAAGTTGTGAGGCTGAAAACAATTTTGTTGGACTTCATTTTAAGCAGAAGATCTATTTTACAATTTTTCACTTTTATAACACACAGATTTTTAAAGGTCATCAAAGGTCAAGAACCTCTAGAGGGAGAAGGAGTGGAGGTAGGTACTTCAAAATACCTTCCCAGGACATACTTTAGCCTGTAGATCTGTCCCTGAAAGTTTCATTTTCTTAACCAAACTCCTTTCCAAGATAGCCAAAAGTAGCTAAAGTAGAATTTTACCGAAGACTGCAACTGTTCTGCCATATAGAACAATGATAAAAGAACTTTGATGATATACTCATCATTGTTCTCAGACCACTGATCAGAGCAGAATGATGAAAGACATTTGCATAAAACAACAACAGATGTAGCCTAAGGTCTTAGCTCAAAGATTTCATTTTTAAGTGTATTCTGACAAAAGATGTTAGATCTTAGCACATTGATTAGTGAAAAAATGGCCCTTATTTAGTTAGGGAAAAAATAGGCCTGTTTTTTTGCACTAAGATCTTGCATCTTTCTGCAAAGATTATTACTTTTTAACTCATCTTTGTTCTAAGATCTTACAGCTCACTAATGTTAACAAAAAGTGTGAAGGGTGCCATTTTCTGCTGTATAGAACAATGATGAGAGAACTTTGATGATATACTTATCATTGTTCTCAGACTGCTGATCAGAGCAGAATGATAAAAGGCATTTGCATAAAAACAACAAAAGATGTAAGATCTTAGGACTTTGATGAGTGAAAAAACAGCCATAATATATCACTTAGGCCTGGGCTAATGCCTTTTCTTATGCTCTTTCGTAGTTCAACAATTACTTCAGTAAAGCTAGACATCTTTTCATTTTTTAGCTATGAACTAGGTAAACATACCACTTGATGCCTTTTTAATACACTTTCCAAATATAATAGGCCTAATTGCTCTGCTCAAAAATAGTACTCCCCCTTGTGATTATTGGAAAAAATTACTTTACAAGCTTATATAGAATGTTACTATCCAATCTCCTTATAATTTAAAACATTTTTGTCATCTAGTTGGAAAGTTTGGCTCATCCCTATAGGAGAAATCTATATTTGCCAATTGGTGGACTAATAACTTCTCCCCAGCAATGCTTAATTTTGCCAACTAGCTGGAAATGAACATTGCCCAAGAAAACAATTCATTTTCCAACTTCAAAAAACCTTACCAGGTTTTTTGAAACACTTATCATACGTCTCAACTGATTTTAAAGTAACATCTTAATAAGAACTTGCCACTAGCTCTAATAACCAAAAGATTACTGCTGTTTTTACATTGTTTCATCTTTTTAATGGTTGCTACTGAGGTGGCAACCAGGTGAACTGGAGATGAAACATGGATTTTGCATATCAGCCCAAATCAAGGCAACAGAACATGGAATGGAAACACACACCCACTCCTCTGAAAATATGAAGGCCAAACATCCTATCTCCCAGCACAAAATCATGGCATCAGTATTAGGGAATAGGCATGGTGTTTTTTTTGGTCTACTTCATGCAACAGAGGAACCACTATCAATGCAGAAGCATACTGTATAACCCTCAGAAAGCTCCACAGAGTGATTAAAAAACAAGAAGCTTGACATGTTGACAAAGGAAATTTTCCTTCTTCATGACAATGCAAGACCTCACACTACTGCTCAGACCTGTAATTTGTTGGACAGGTTCTGCTGGGAAGTTTTAGATCACCCACAATACAGTCCTGATCTTGTGCTGAGTGATTACCATCTGGTTCTCCACCTCAGTGGCAAATGATAGAATGATGATGACAACATAAAAATGGAAGTGAATTCCTGATTAGCAGAACAGGCAGCAAGTTTTTATACAGAATTGACTTTAAAACTAGTTGAGAGGTATGATAAATGCTACAAGAAACTTACAAACTGTGCTGTTAAATAGATTATAGTATATACTTTTTGAAAATAAATTTACATTTTTAAATAATCATTCATTTGTACTTATGATCAAATGGACCTCAATTAAAAAAACACACCTTGTAGTTGACTAGAAACTTCTAGTGCATATGTAAACTGCACCTGAGAATAAGGGGCTATTCAAATACAGTCTTGCACACTAACCTTGTATCTCAAAACCATGTCTTTTTTACAGGAAACAAAAAAAACCTCATACCTTCTTTAATTTTGAAGCAGTAAGCACTGCACTTGGTATATTATCCAAGAAATAAACAGTCATATATTAGTTGAATTTTTTCCCCAGTTTAATTAGTTTACCTAAAATTTTGACATACATGTTAATATAAAAACAAGGTCCAAGATATGAGTTTAGTTCCAGGGTCTACATCATTCTTATGCAGGAAGTGCAGCTAAGTGTATATCTTATAAGATTTATTTTGTTGATAACCAAAGTCTACAAAAACAAAATTGAACAGCTTCAATTAAAATAAAGCAGACACAGGTTAAGTATCTCTTTTTGTGTATAAGACTATCAGAAAAAGGGTGACAACTAGTGTATAATTCTTCCTTGGTTCTGTAATGGTTCAAATGCAGTTTTGGGGGTCATAAATTTCGATTCCATTGATTTTTGCTTGTATGGCTGCTTGTACAGAATTGCATTCCATCTGCATATGCCCCTTCTCTAAGTATTTCTGCTCAATGACAATCTTCTTCACAGAAGCCAGATTTAGGACTATTTCCTGGCAATAAATTCAATTACCCTTTGTTTTGTCCAAAAAATCTACTAAAAAATTTGTAGGACAACTGAGAGGCAAACTCATCTACATAGTCTTTGTTGACAGAAGTTGGAGATCTTAGCCTTGCAGCCAAGGTTAAGATGTTAGGAGATGTTAGTTAAGACAAATTAAGCAAGTAAAAGTTGCAGAGAAATTTGCAATTTGAGGCTAGCTGTAAAATAGTTTTTGCTATAAAATGCTAGAACAATAGAAGCATCCTTCATTAATCTATATCCTGGTTGATTTGACAGTTAAAATATTGCATTTGAGTTAAACCCTGGTTTACACAGATTTGTTTTTTTTTTTCTCTCACACAAAACAGCTCATGCAGAATGGATGCAGCATAAATGCAAAATTTTTAACATCAATCCAGTCCAGTACATCTGTCAAAAGGCCACCTACTACTTCTAAACACTTAAATGGATAAGTTGAGATTTTCAACACATGTATCAAGCCATTATAATATGCATCAGACAATCAATGGAACTTGGCAGGTTGTGCAAAAATATGCATTGTTGTGTGAAATTGCATCTCTGTGAACTTGAGGTAAACTATCTTGCAGAGTTTTGCCTAAAATTGGAAAGCACACTTATAGAAGGAAAAGACTTTCTGTTCCATGGCTTCCAGACTATCTACTCCTGAATTCAATCTGTTTGATTTACCTTGGCTGTAGTGCTTTTGTTAAAAGTGCATACTGTCAATTTTTGTTGGACTGATGGACCAGGAATGGCATGTTTTTGTTTTCTCTTCATATTGTTGGCTAAGAAATTATTCTAAGGAAAAATTACTTGCCAACTAGATGGCTTGCAAAAGTGTTTATGGGGTAAGTTTGTTTCCAGCTAGTTGGAAAAAGAAAGTGTTGCAGTGGAGAAGTTACTAGTCAGCTAGTTGGAAAATAAATTGTATTCTGGGGTAGGCTAATGTTTGTTTCCAGCTAGTTGGCAAAATTTAGTGTTGCTGGGGAGTAGTTATTAGTCAATTATTTGGAAAATGAAAGTTTTGCTGGGGAGAAGTTACTAGTCAACTAGTTGGAAAATGAATTTTTTTTCTGGAGCAATGTTTGTTTCAAACAAGTTATTAGTCAACTAGTTGGAAAATGTAAGTTTTACTGGGACAACATTTCTTGTCAACTAGTTGGCAAATATAGATTTCTCCTATAGGGATGGACCAACTTTTCTAACTAGATCACAAAAATTTTTTTTTAATTATAAAGAGATTGGGTAGTACCATTTTATAGAAGCTTATAAACTACGTTTTTTTTCAATAGTCAAAGAGTGGATATCCCCATCTAACCAAACCTAACCTAATTTCTCACTATTTGTCTATTGACAAGTTTTTGTGAGAAATAATTAGATGGCACTGATGGTGTTTAATTTATATATATAGAATCTTTGAAAATGGAAAAAATGCAGTTGAATCCCTTTTTATTTTTCAAAAATTTGTTAAAAAAAATTGTACAGCAGTGAAAGAAGGGAAGATAAAGGTTCTCCATCTGCAGAATGTGTTAACTAGGATTATTCTACATATTATGAAGTAATAATTGTTTTCTAGGCTAATAGGATGAATTAGGGTAAAAGGCCTCTTTCTGGGAAAGACCACATTTCTTTGATATTCTGGAAAAACAGAGATGGGTTTTTGGACTGCACCATGGCAAATCTGACTGTAGGAACAAGATCCCCACTTTTTATCTACATTCTTTGTGAAATGTTCATCATAATTTGTTGTCATAAATTCAAAATTTAGTCTATGTTTTGACAAGCAATTAACAAGAAAAAATTATATTTAGTAATTGCGATTTATAGAATAAATATCAAGCAACAAATTTATATTTTTAGAATCAGAAGACAATCAGCTTTCTGTTAGTATGTGAATAAAACTGAAACACTGAAAGGATATAGACATAAAAATAGGATAATTGGTATTTCCAAAAAGGGGTCCTCCTTGGTAAGTCAGTAAACTAAAATTTCAGTGTTTGATCTTAAATTTTAATAATAACCATATTGATGCACAGCTTAGGTTTTTTGTGGATATATATATATACAATTCTTCTCAATTCTTATGTGGTAACAAGATGTGAGGGTTTGAGTTTTAGATAATTTTGCTCAATTGTATACTGGCTTTTTACCCTATGAGCTGTTTTCTTAACGTCAGCCTTCTCTACAGGCCCTTCTCTGTGCATATACTGCCTTTTATAGACCCTTAAACATGCTGAAAAATTTGCAGAAAAGATCATAGTTTCAGAAAATGTGGAACAAGCTTTTGGTTAGAAAGCAACACTGAAAAGCAAGGCTGTTTTCTATGTCAATGTGCAAATAAATTTAATTGTGGGTATTTGCTGTATTTTGAAAAAATGTCCTCTAGAAAAGAATTGTTTTCTAGAGGCTTTATGCTGCTTGAGTTCCATCAACATGAGGGATTCAAGAAGTATTGCAAACATAGCAGTTGTGGCATGCAAGATTATGATTGGAGTAAGCTCAGACATTGCCCAGGCTGAATGGCTGATTTTGCAAATGGAAACTGGACCTCATGAGGATATTACTCAGATCGATCATTTTTGTATCCATTATTTTGGACTGGTAAATGAGCACGGGGACAGCAAGTACCCAGAACTTACCAAGCTTATCAAAGCAGTTCTAACGTTGTCGCATGGCTGAGCAGATGTTGAGCATGGGTTCTTGTGTCCTGGCAGATTCTCAATGAAGACCAGATGTTAATATCTGAACATGTTCTGGATGTGAGACTCATGGTATATGACATGTTGAGGCTTCATGGAAGAAAACCAGAACAGTTTGTTATTACAAAAGAGGTGTTAATATAAAGAGAAGGCCTGCAAAAAAAAAAAAAAATCTAATTGGGCCTATAGGCCTACTTATTCAATCTAAGCCTGGTTTCAAGCTTGCTATAAATCAAATATACTGTTTGATTTTTCTACTCTGCCATCACTTGCTTTTTTGCAATAACTACCATAATATTGAGCAAATTTTAGCACTCATAAAATGCAGTCTTCATTTAAAAAAAAAACAAACTATATGGACTAAGTTTGGAAAAAAACAATTTTTGATTTTTTTTTTTTTTTTATCTAATTGGATTATGAATAATCATTTCTTGTGGATTGTATAACTTTAAAAAAACAGACTTGTAACCAAATCATAAGTTTTAAACTAATGTTTTAACTTTTTCTTATACCCAGATATTAGAGAAAAAATATATCATTTTTAAGGGTCCATAAACTTCTAAAATTCAATTTCTGAGTGAAGCAACTATTGTATTCAGAAAGAACAAAACAAAGACATTGAGTGGTGTATTCACCTAATGCGCAGCTCAGTAGTGCCTTTGTGATTGCTTCTGGGTGAAATTATATTTTGAAGTCATATAGGTCTAAAAGGGCCCAAAACAGTCCATAGTAACCATAAGTTTAAAAACATGTTTGCAAAAAAAAACTGGCTGGTGAGAAAAAGTTTCCAAGTAAAGGTCTAGATTAGGGGCTATTGAGAAGGAGACGATTCTTAGTTCATAATTAAATAAAAAAAAACAAGTTTTTTTAACTGAAAGTAAGGAACAACGTTAAAACTTAAAACGAACAGAAATTATTCCGTATATGAAGGGGGCTGTCCCCTCCTCAACGCCTCGCTCTTTACGCTAAAGTTTTTTTATTTTTAAAAAAATAGAGTTGTGAGAAAGTCAAACTTTAGCGTAAAGAGCGAGGCGTTGAGGAGGGGACAGCCCCCTTCATATACGGAATAATTTCTGTTCGTTTTAAGTTTTAACGTCGTTCCTTACTTTCAGTTAAAAAAACTTGTTTTTTTTTATTTAATTTTTGAACGTTTTTGAATTAATGCAGGTTTTGATTTTGGCTCACCGTACATGAATAATTAAAACAAAATTTGCATATTATATTTGGTTAAATGGCTTTCTTGGAACTTGTTTAATTTTATTTACCAACGTTTTTATTAGTAATAAATATGCATAACTAAGAATTAACTTACGTAACGAACTTCTATATTCATAAATTTTTAACACGTATATTAGGGGGTTCGCCCCCTAGTCAATACCCTGCTCTTTAAGCTATAGTTCGAATTTTTTTTTCCAGTTCTTTAAAAATGACCTATTAATCACAATCAGTTGATCAGTTGAAAAACTTGTTTTTTTTAAATTCCTAATCTTTTTCTTTAATAATGCTGGGAAATCCGGCGCCCCCTTCATAGCAATGTCCCTTCCCCCCATGAAAACTTCCTTCATGGAAAGATCCTCCCATATAGCCCCCGACCCTCCCCTTCCTTCACCTGCCAGAAAAAATCTCCTCTGAAAAGGTCTGTATACTTCCCAATAACCAATACTATATGTTAACATTGAGTAAAGTTCATAACTTTCAGCCCTCCCCCCAGGGACTTTGGGGGATCAAGTCATCCTAAAAGACATTTTTATCATATTTTCGACCATGCTGAACAAAATGGCTATCTCAAAATTTTGATCTGGTGACTTTGGGAAAAAAATGAGCGTGGGAGGGGGCCTAGTTGCCCTCCATTTTTTTTGGTCACTTAAAAAGGGCACTAGAACTTTTAATTTCCGTTCCAATGAGCCCTCCCACGATATTCTAGGACCACTGGGTCGATACGATCACCCCTGGGAAAAAAAAAAAACAAAAAAAAAAACAAATAAACACGCATCCGTGATCTTTCTTCTGGCAAAAAATGGAAAATCCCACATTTTTGTAGATAGGAGCTTGAAACCTCTACAGTAGGGTTCTCTGATATGCTGAATATGATGGTGTGATTTTCATTAAGGTTCTATAGCTTTTAGGGAGTCTTTCCCCCTTTTTTCGAAAATCAGCCAAATTTTCTCAGGCACGTAACTTTTGATGGGTAAGATTAAACTTAATGAAACTTATATATTTGAAATCAGAATTAAAATCTGATTCTTTTGATGTATCTATTGGTATCAAAATCCCGTTTTTTAGAGTTTTGGTTACCATTGAGCCGGGTTGCTCCTTACTTACAGTTTGTTACCACAAACTGTTTGACATGCAGAATGATTTTAATTTACACATTTGACTGCAGCTCCACTATACTGTACCTCCTCTCCCTGATGTACAAATATATAACCCAAATTATATATTTACCATGTATTCTACCAATGTGTCTCTTTTGTTTCAGCCTGTGTACCTGTAAATTGAATTAACCATGACAAAACAAGAACAAGAAAAACAAGAGTGACAGATGGCAGAATGCATGTGAAATATATAATTTGGGTTTTATATTTTTGCACATTTGGGTGGGGTGGGAATAAAGAATAGTAGAGCTGCAGTTAAAATGTGTTACCTTTAAATTACTTTCCATTGTCTGTCTGTTGGGATAAGGTGGTTTTGAACCTTCTGTAAAGATCTTGCTGGTAATGTTTCTAGGTTATGATCTGACATCCTACTTCAGCCTCCATTCAGTTTTGACCCAGTCTTGATAGACTCCTTCCTTGAAGGATTCTAGGGTTTTTGATTGGTAGGTGGCTTCAGATAGGTTGTTTCAGAGTAGGACAGAATATACTGAGAAGAACTGTTTGCACTCTGTTTTGATGCAATAGGGGGCCTACAGCTTCTTGGTGTGTCCTCCTGGAGTGGTTTAGAGGGACAGGGAGAAAGCATGACTTAAAGAGTTCATTTTCTAGTAACTTACGATTTCCTATTATGTCTCTTTTTTTTTCCTGCAGTATATTAAAGTAGGGAGTTCGAGTGAATTGAAACGTTCCTTGTAGGATTTGTCTTGCAATGCATGAATAAGCTTTGTCACCCTTCTTTGAACAGTCTGAAGTACCTTCACATCTAACTCATAGTGGGGAGAGGCTAGGGTCATACCAAAAGGTGAGGATGAACCATGGCTGTATACAGTTTCATAATCAAATATGGTTTCCTGATGGTTAAAACCACAGAAAATTGTGTTAACCACAATTATTCTGCATATTATAAAGTCAGAACCAAATTATTATCTCTTTACATGTTTCCTTCTCAATAGCTCCTAATCTAGACCTTTATCAATTGTCATTTGTAGCTGTTTCATGAATTGTAATAATTATTTTACTTAGTACTTACTTTGGACTTGGATCAGGACACAAGCTAAGTAGCTCTCCCTGGCAACAGGATCTTGCAGACTGCTGAATTCAACAGGTTATAGTCTCGGGTTAATGGGGCAATAATTTCAAGCCAGGAAGGGTCCCATCTGTGACCATGTCTCTGGAACCCACCAATCAGCTTAATGTCAGGTTTGATGGTGTTGAGCCAAGTTTTGGCTTGTCCTCCATGTCTTTATCTCTTATCAGGTGCTGGTTTGCAGTGTAGGTAAAAGTCTGCAATGTAGGTTTGATTAGTAAAAGTCTCAGCCAGGCTTCAGCAAACATGATTGAACCAGGACAAGTGGCCGTGTTGAATGATAAATGTGATGTCGCAACTTCTGGTCATATCATTGGCAGATTATCATATTTGAGATTCAGTCACTGGGACATAACCCCAATATGCTCTTCAGGCATCTTTGTTTAAAAGTGTTGAAGGCGTGTGCTTGGCGAATTTTAAGGGCCACGCCTTGCAACCATACAGTAAGACCGATTAGACTAGATCATCATAAATACAGATTTTTGTTTTCTGGTTGATTTCCTTCCTTTTCCATAGTGGCTTCCACAGCGTGTGCAAAGGCAGCAGAAGCTGACGCAATGGCACATTGGATTCCTTCACTTACATCTGCTGTTGATGTTGATGTACAATCTGAGATACTTGAATTTATTGACAGCTTCAATCTGCCTTTGGTTAAGGGTTATATGGGGTAAAGAGTTTATTTCCAGGGCATTAGACATAGCTTTAGTCTTGTCAATATTAATCTTGAGCCCCACTGAGGCAGCAACTTTGGAGACTTTCGGAAGCATGTTCTGATCTTTGCCAATGGATTCTCCAAGAAGAGCAGCATCATCAGCATAATCCAGGTTGGTGATACTGAAATCAGGGCTAACCTTGATTCCTTTGAAGTTTAGCATTGCTTTTTTTATTACCCAATCAACAAGAAAATTGAATAGTTCAGGAGAGAGTAAACACCCTTGCCTCACATCAAAGTCAATATCAAACAGTGGGGAAAGCTTTCTGTTGACCTGGGTGCAGGCTCGTGTGTGTCAGTGGCGGATTCAGAGGGGGGTGCCCCCCCCCCCCTAGTGTAGTCTAAAGTAGTGTAATTTACTTAATTAACTCAAGTTTGCATCAATTAAAGTTGCTCCTAACGCAAGTTTATTGAATCAACCTATTTCGCCCCCCCCTAAAATTTTTTTTCAGATCAACCTGTTTTGCCCCCCCCCCCCCTAAAAAAATCCTGGATCCGCTCCTGGTGCGTATTGATTGTAAACCTGAATGAGTTGTATTATCTTAGGTGGGACACAATCTTCTTCCATCGCCATCCAAATTTCCTCCCAGATGATTGAATTGAAGGTCATAATGAAGTCAATGAAGACAGCAATGGTGATTTGTTGATGCTTGGCTCTATGTTCAAAAATATGTCTCAAGGTGAAGAGTTGGTCAATACAGCCCATGCCGACTCGGAAACCAGATTGGTTGGGGCGGATTCTTTCATTGCAGACTTTGCAACGAAGTCCTTCCTTAGTCTTAGTCTTCCTCAGTATTTTTCCTTAGTCTTAATAGTAAAACAAATTTGCAGGGATTTTTGAAAAGAGCTGGAGACCCCTCCATAATGACATCAGTTTCACTGCGAGGTTGTTTTTGTGGGGTCTCAGTTTTTTTTTTTTTTGAAATTTTTTTATAATTTTGTTTTCAAATTAACATTTTACTATTAAGACTGAGGAAAATAATAATTATCATTCAGCTGTAAATGGCAATTTCTTCTCACTTGAATGTTTTTTTAAGATTTGCTTTTAAACTTTTGGTTAATATGGACTGTTTTACCTTTTGGGGACCCATTAAGGGCTCTAAGTGGAATTCCCCCTAGAAGCAATTATTCAATTATGAAAGAGCATAAGAAAAGAAAGACAGTGTGATATTCAGTTTAATCCTAACTATATTATGTTGAAAACTGCAAACTTATCTAAAATTTTATTCTAGGGGCAGTTGACAATCTTGGAAAGTATTTTAGTTAGGCAAATAAAACTTGGTAAATATGGAGACTAAAATTTTATTTATGAGCAAAGCTATTATTATATTTGAAAGAACATAAAAAGGGCATCAAGTGGCATGTTCACCCAATTCATAGCTCACTAATGGAAAGGTCTCCATATCTATCTAAA
The DNA here is from genome assembly GCA_027921565.1 of Artemia sinica. Lineage (NCBI taxonomy): Eukaryota > Metazoa > Arthropoda > Branchiopoda > Anostraca > Artemiidae > Artemia > Artemia sinica. The sequence continues at coordinate 34,402,623 of CM051272.1, forward strand.
ACCTTAAGAAATTAATTGAGGGCTGAAAAATGTACCCCAGGAAGATATTGTCAAGCCATTGTGTCAACCCTTTTTTATTTTAGGACTTAAAAGTTGGCATACATACAGGACAGATCTATATCAATTCTGAAAAAAAAATTAAGAAATTGTAGTTTTTGATCTTTTTTTTGTTGTCTTTAGGATAGAAGCCTATAAATTGGTTATTTAGAAGAAAACAGTTCTTGCTTTATAAAATGCTGAAAAATTTTAATTGATCACTTTTTGAAGGTACTTCATTATACTTTACCTCTGACTCCCCCAATGTGCAAATATATAGCTCCAATTATATTTTCCCAATGTATTTTGCTATGGATGATCACTCTTGTTTCAACGCATGTACCAATAAATTGAATAAACACGGACAAAACCAAGAAATGGAAAAGCACATGAGAAATATGTAATTTCGGGTATATATTGGTATATCATTTGGGGGGGGGCTAGAGGTAAAAAAGTTTGATGGATGCTCCTTCAAAATGTGGTAAGCACAATTTTATGGATTTCATGAAGTAAGAATTGTTTTTTTGACATTTTTCTTTCTCCATCATACACACTGTATATTTTGAAAATACACTTGCTATCATTCAGTATAAATTTAAGCCATATCAAAGGTTTTTTTCCTAAATTTAAGAAATAGATTTACAGATCTTTAAAACCAAGTAAATTAGGCTTGAGCAAAGGTATTAGGCTGAATACAATTTCATTGTGCCTTATTTGGCAGACTTTTTTGTGAGGTCTCACTTTTATAACACAAAGGTTTTTATAGGTTATCATTTATCAGTGCCCTCAGGAGGGAGAAAGAGTTGAGATAGTTGTTTCAAAATATCATCCCATGAGATCACTAAGGCTGTGGATACATTCCTCACTTAACTCAACTACTTTCCTAGAAAGCAAATAGCCCCTGAACTAGAATTCTACCCTGTTTTTTTTTTGTATGTAGCTTTACATTTTGGACAGAAAAAGATTTAATTTTCAGGAGAGGTACATAACTAAAAAGCTAATTTTAAAATTACAACTTCTGAAAGGTTTTTATAATATTGTTTTTGTTCCAGTTTCAGTGGAAGAGTCAAGGTGACTATGCAATAGCATATTTTGCAGACAAGAAAAAAGATGTGTAAATAGGGATTACTTTGGTCCACAAACTGCGTTTGCTAATTTATTCTTTTAATTATATAAAATTGGTATTGGTTAAGGAACTCTGTGATGAAAGAAACTTTTTATCTTTACAAATGAAAATACAAAACTGGTGACTTCGGCATTTTTGAAGGAAGAACAAAAAGAACTTAAAAGTTGAAAAATGCAAATATGGTGGGCCTAGTCAACAATACAACAGGAAAAGTTCCGGTTCTTTGAGCAGTATCAAAATTTCAGTCACCAAGTAGTTTTCAATATCTTTGCAATCTGGACATTTCCACATGCTTGGTCTTGCCATTTGCATCAACTTTGTTTTCAAAATCTTATTTTCTTTTTTTTATGGCTGTTGCTTTAAATTACCTTAAAGCACATTTGCTGGCAATAGAATTATAAGGAGTCTTCTTTCATCCAATTCTTTTATCCATACACATTTCTTTTATCCATAATAAATTTCAAAGAATAAATTTCTTTTATCCATACACAAACTAAACATAACTTCCCACTTTCAGCTCAAGAATCGGTTCAGGTTGTTAGTTGTATCATTGATGTTGTTACAATTTTATGTACAGCTTTCTTTCTTTCCATTTTTCTAATCTTCAAAGAATTTAATCTCCATCAAAGTTATCATTGGATTGTTTTCCCCTTGTCTGGTAATAACTTCAACTGAATAGATTCTTTCAATAAGGATGTTTATTTTTTTTTGTCTTCTAGTTTTCACTGTTTCACTCCTTTGAATAGTCCATCATAGTATTGCTCAGTGTTGGAGTCATGTTGCTTATATTGGCATTAAAGCATGAGGGAAGGTACTTAGGAACTTCATCTATGTTCAGAGGACAGATTCTGCACTTTCCAAAACTGCTTTTCATGCCCTTGTGCAAGATAATTCTTTCAGCTATGTTGCATCTCTTTCAATAATTTTGGAAAATCAGTTAAGATTGAGTCTAATTGGCTTGGTTAGGAGAGAAAAAGATTAACGCAGTGTTGTTTTCCTTGCAAGTCTTGTTAACATCAGTGTTGATGTGTGATGAAAGACCATCAGAGATTACAACTTTTTTGGAAGGCCTTTCCTTTGAAGTGGATACAGTGTTGTGATCACAGTTTATAGAATTAGCAGTATGATCATTCCTTATCTCACCCACTATAAAAACCCGGACCAAGGTGCGAGTGCTCCAGAGAACCTTTTTGCAGATATAAACATAAGCGACATTGGATCTTTTCACGGGTAGACAAGTCAGATTTCTCTTGGACGCGAAACTTAAAGTTATAATAGAAATAATCGGAAATAAGTGGAAACCCGCTATTACGAATAATGCAATTTGTAACCCTCTTGGACGCGAAACTTACAGTTATAATAGAAATAATCGGAAATAAGTGGAAACCCGCTATTACGAATAATGCACTTTGTAACCATTTCTCATTGATTGACGGAAACAGACTAACCCGCTAATGCAGAAATAAGTGGGAGGAGCTTTTTGTTCGCACCGAGAATGAAGACCAGAAATGATCTGCGATAAACTTACTGGATAATTCTATAAACTGTGGTTGTGATGTTGAAATTTTGATTTGTACCAAACAAAGCTCTAAAAATGTACTTTCAAACAGATTGTGGCAACGAACTGTAAGTAAGGAGCGACCCGGCTCAATGGTAACCGAAACTCTAGAAAATGGTATTTTGATACAAATAGATACATCAAAAGAATCAGATTTTAATGCTGATTTCAAATATATAAGTTTCATCAAGTTTAATTCTACCCATCAAAAGTTAGTCGCCTGAGAAAATTTGGCTGATTTTCGAAAAAAGGAGGAAAGACCCCCTAAAAGTTATAGAACCTTAATGAAAATCACACCATCATATTCAGCGTATCGGAGAACCCTACTGTAGAGGTTTCAAGCTCCCATCTACAAAAATGTGGAATTTTGCATTTTTTGCCAGAAGAAAGATCACGGGTGCGTGTTTATTTGTTTTTTTTTTGTTTTTTTTTTTTTTTTTTTTTCCAGGGGTGATCGTATCGACCCAGTTGTCCTAGAATATCGTGGAGGGCTCATTGGAATGGAAATTAAAAGTTCTAGTGCCCTTTTTAAGTGACAAAAAAAATGGAGGGCAACTAGGCCCCCCCATGCTCATTTTTTCCCAAAGTCACCTGATCAAAATTTTGAGATAGCCATTTTGTTCAGCATGTTCGAAAATATAATAAGTATGTCTTTTAAGATGACTTAATCCCCCGAAATTACCGAGGGGAGGGCTGAAAGTTATGAACTTTACCCAATGTTAACATATAGTATTGGTTATTTGGAAGTATACAGACGTTTTCAGGGGAGATTTTTACTGGTAGTGGGGGGGGGGTGGGTCGGGGGTTATGTGGGAGGATCTTTCCATGAAGGAAGTTTTCATGGGGGAAGGGACATTGCTATGAAGGGGACGCCGGACTTCCCAGCATTATTAAAAAAAAGATCAGAAATTTAATATAAAAAAAATACAAGTATTTCAACTGCAATAGCAGCGACATCGAAACTTCAAACGAACAGAAAATATTACATAAATGATTGGGTTCACCCCGTAGTCAATACCTCGCTCTTTAAGCCAAAGATTTTTTAGTACTTTCTTAAGAGCTATTTATTCTAATTAACGGCCTTTGTGATTAAGCGGTCATTTTTAAAGAATTGGAACAAAATTCGAACTTTCGCTTAAAGAGCAAGGTATTGACTAGGGGGCGAACCCCCTAATAAACAAATTAAAAATATATGAATATAGAAGTTCGTTACGTAAGTTAATTCGTAAGTTACGTACATTTATTACTAATAAAAACGTTCTTAAAAAAAATTAAACAAGTTTCGAGAAAGCCATTTAACTAAATAAAAGTAAATTAATATGAAAATTTTGTTTTAATTATTCATGTACGGTGAGCCAAGATCAAAACCTGCATTTATTCAAAAACGTTCAAAAATTAAATAAAAAAAACAAGTTTTTTAAACTGAAAGTAAGGAGCGACAATAAAACTTAAAACGAACAGAAATTATTCCGTATATGAAAGGGACTGTCCCCTCCTCAACGCCTCGCTCTTTACGCTAAAGTTTGACTCTGTCTCACAACTTTATTTTTTAAAACAATAAAAAACTTTGGCGTAAAGAGCAAGGCGTTGAGGAGGGGACAGTCCCTTTCATATACGGAATAATTTCTGTTCGTTTTAAGTATTATTGTCGCTCCTTACTTTCAGTTTAAAAAACTTGTTTTTTTTATTTAATCCAGGAAAAAATGTACCGGACATCAAACATCTTGATGTGTGTTGCACTAAGTGCAACACGCGCATCTTGCTTTTAACAGTACTGTACGAATTATACAATCTCTTCCTTTGCCCGTCGTTTCTCTCTTACTTCCTTTTTACTTTTAGATAGTCAGATTGTCTCTACGAACAAGAACACGTAATTTAAAGCTGGGGCTTCACCTACCAGAATTTCTAGATTCCAGGCTTTCTGGATTGTGAAGCTGGTAATAAGGAAAAGAGCCTTCGGATGGTTTTTTCACTCCCACTTTGCAGCACTCTTCAGAGCTTCTACAATTTGTTTGTTTTCATGTTTAATAAAAATTAATTTTCAATTTCTTATTCTGTTTCTTCCACCATTAAAATTATTTTTTTCAGTGCAAAAGATTCCAGAATCCAGAAATCTGGATGCTCAAATCCCTCTTTTTTCCAAATAGGTCCAGGGTACTTTTGGTCTGGCTTGACGTTCCAGGTTGCTTGCAATGAAACGTAAACCCAGAATCAAGAAGAAGCCAAATGCTAAAAATTCTGGGAGGGGAAGCCCCAGCTTAAATCCTTTTCCATTTGCGCTGTGCAACTTCGTTAGGGTCGAAAAGGAACATTATTCAGGCTTATATATTTTTGATCAGGCCGAGGCTTCGTTCCAGGTTGGCCAAAAACTATATAAAAAGTAACTACGGCTGCGTATTAGTTGAAGCGATTGGAAAAGAACTGATAAATAAAATAGACCCTAGGTTTTTAAAAACATGTATAAAATATTTTTATATTATAACTATTATAATTTATTAATCAAAGGCTTTGAAAAAGCCTAGCATCGAATTAAAATAGCAGTTGTTTCCAATTCCTCCGGCTAAAAGGCATCCATAGGTACTTTTTATATACTTTTTGGCCAACCTAGAACGAACCCCTACATTACCCGGAGCTGAAAAACTAAGCTACTAAGCTTGGTTTTATTGGATAAAAGATCAGAATTTACTTGGAGACATAAAACAAATCAGTTGTTCAGAAACTAAAATTGCAAGAAAAGAATTAGGAGCATCACATCATCAAGGTCTCTTAGCAAAGACTCAATTTCTTCTTCTGCAGCATCTTGTATTTCATCAAGTACTTGTTCTTCCTCTTTTTTCTTTTTTTCCTGTGGTTTCGAGGAGACACAAGTACCGTGGTCGCTGATCTGCTCCTTAGTACGGAATAAATGATCTCAACTGCAAGGTGGCTTCGATACTTCGTTTTGACAACTGAGACTGCGCTAAAAATGTGCTTGACACAAGCGGATGAGTTTGGAAGGGACAAGATAACCTGAATGTGCAAGGCTCTCAATATCTCGCAGAACCAAGACTATTTTCAAGCTCATTGAGTCCCCCCCCCCCAAAAAAAAGCTCTGGACTCTAAAAGTACTGAGGTGGCAAACACTTAGACTCAGCATGGATTGATCGCCCCTGAAAGTTTAATTCTTGTACATATTATTGATCCACTAGGTTAGGGAACATGACTAGTACTGGTACCAAGTCTTCTTTGATAGAGGCAGCCACAACTGGGTCACTTTCATTTTTTTTCTGCAAAATCTAAAAGTTCAATTGCAGTAGAAGTGAACATAAATCTCCTTTGCTAGCTCCACGTAAAAGTTCAGACACACGACTTTAAAGCCACGCACTGTTTGGGCTGAACTATTTTTTTCTATCACATCAGGTTTCACGTTCGCTCCGACATAGATTCTTTCGAGAGGTAAAGGGTATTCAGGGTTGGATGGGGCATGCGTACCTAGTGGTTTTTTTTTTACTACCTCAGGACGTAGAAAATTTCTAAGGATGGTCTCGAATAATGAGGAAACATTTTCGCAAAGGCAGTGTGGCCTAACCCCCTCTGCTTGAAATGAAACATTCAACTTGTGGCGAAATAAAGCCCAGAAACTGCAAGCACAGTTTGGCAAACACAGTTTCCATCATTTTCAGGACCTTTTCTGCAGAAACCAACTTAGTGGCCTTGAATTCTTCTTAAAAATGAAATTCAAGTACTCAAGAGACAGCCAATGGACATTGCAGATTTTGAGTGGTCTATGATTTTTCGTGTTTGTTATTCCCTGAATCTCTGTGTAAGCTGTAATGCGTTTTGGTGAATGTCGTATATAGTAATATATATCGCTGACAAGCTCTTCATATTGTAGGGGGAATTTCCTTGGAGACACTAGACACGCACAGAGCAAGGCAATGGCTGACACAACCAACAACAATAACATGTGGATTGTTGACTTTCACCAGAGCCTCCAACCTGTTTATCTCTTCCATATTCACAGAGGCATTATCCCATCCTAACCTTATGCAATTCATTTTTAAAATAATTCTAACGAGAAGTAGCCTATCTACTTCTTCTTTCATTATTTGAGCTGTCGCTGATGGCACCTCAACAAGCCCTAACAAAAGATCACAGACTCTTTACATATAAATGAGTGAATTTCTTTTATCTTGCTTCTACCGGAATGTTTCTGTGCAACTATACAGCCCAATTGACAGAATGATATACAGTAAAAATAAGTTGTTTTATCAGGGGTAGCTAATATGCACCTTTACCTATTTATGTGTTATCAATGGGTCAGATCTAAAGTATACTTCAAAAGCCCTGCCTTAATGATGGAACTAAATGGGCTTTGTTTTTAGAGTTTTAAATTTGATGCCAATTTTTGAAATGAACGGTTGAAAACATACGTTTTCACCGAGTCCATAGAATCCCTACGAAGTCACAAAGAAGAGAGAGACAAGTCGCGAGATATCACTATTTTTATGACAATGAACAGTGAGAATCTTAATTCCGGCCATCGAAAAAAGACGCTAAATTTTGTAGCAAATGTATGAAATTTGTACCAGTTTGGCATTGTACTGAATTTTCGACTTAAAAAAAAGTCGTACAAATATACAGGTCGAAGGAAAATGTTTTGAACCTGGTACAATTGTACCACCCATTGCAATGCTGAATGGATATGAGGAGCTGCACAAATTTGGCTTCAAAGCAAGTCATATCAATCCAAATAGACTTGAAATAGACTTGATGGAATTATATTGGCACCAGCCTGTCCTCCTACTCAGAGCATCTACATTGCCTGACTTATGTAAATAGCATACGGAGGCAGCATCTCACCAACAGCTGTCTCTGTCATCATAATTGTTGTTGAGGTTTTTGAAGGATTCAGAGTCTACTCTGGATATTTTTAATCTCTTTCTGTCAGTTTTTTTTTTCGGAGATTGCTGACATCAGTTAAGTTTGTTTTGCTGAAATTGATTATATTTCCTGCTGGAATGCTTTCCAGTTCCTTTCAAGGTGGATGAAGGCGGATGCCCACTCATCTGGTTAGTATCAGGCTTTCTGGATAGTGAAGCTGGTATTAAGGAAAGAGCCTCCAGATGTTTTTTCACTCCCACTTTCCAGCACTCGTCAGAACTTCTACAATTTTTTTTTGTTTTCATGTTTAATAAAAATCAATTTTTAATTTCTTATTCTGTTTCTTCCACCATTAGAATTATTTTTCAGCGCAAAAGATTCCAGAATCCTGAAATCTGGATGCTCAAATCCCTCTTTTTTCCAAATTGGTCCAGGGTACTTTTGGTCTGGCTTGACGTTCCAGATTGCATGCAAAGAAACGTAAACCTAGAATTAGGAAGCCCAAATGCTAAAAATTTTGGGAGGCGAAGCCCCAGCTTAACTCCTTTTTCATTTGCGTTGTACGACTCCGTTAGGGCCGATAAAGGAACATTATTTAGGCTTATATATTTTTGATCAGACCCAGGCTTCGTTCCAGGTTGGCCAACAAGTATATAAAACGTAACTACGGCTGCGTATTAGTTGAAGCGATTGGAAAAGAATGATGAATAAAATAGAACTTAGGTTTTTAAAAACATGTAGCCTATAAAATATTTTTTATATTATAACTATTATAATTTATCCATCAAAAGGCTTTTGAAAAAAGCCAAGCATCGAATTAGTATAGCAGTTGCTTCCAATTCCTCCAGCTAAAAGGCATCCATAGGTACTTTTTATATACTTTTTGGCCGACCTAGAACGAACCCCTACATATCCAGGAGCTGAAAAACTGAGCTACTAAGCTTGGTTTTATTGGATAAAAATCCGAATTTACTTCAGTTGTTCAGAAACTAAAATTGCAAGAAAAGATTTCGGAGTATGTCATCATCAAGGTCTCTTAGCAAATATTCAATTTCTTCTTCTGCAGCATCTTGTATTTCATCAAGTACTTGTTCTTCTTCTCTTTTCTTTTTTTCCTGAGGATTCCAGGAGACACAAGTACCGTGGTCGCGGATCTACTCCTTAGTACGGAGTAAATGATATCAACTGCAATGTGGCTTCAAGACTTCGTTTTGACAACTGAGACTGTGCTAAAAATGTGCTTGACATAAGCGGATGAGTTTGGAAGGGACATGATAGGGAACCTGAATGTGCATGGCTGTTAATATCTCGTAGAACCAAGACTATTTTCAAGCTCATTGAGTTTCCCCCCAAAAAAGCTCTGGACTCTAAAAGTACTGAGGTGGCAAACACTTAGACTCAGCATGGATTGATCGCCACTGAAAGTTTAATTCTTGTAAACATTATCGATCCACTAGGTTAGGGAACATGACTAGTAGTGGTACCAAGTCTTCTTTGAGAGAGGCAGCCACAACTGGGTCACTTTCATTTTCTGTAAAACTTAAAAGTTGAATTGCAGTAGAAGTGAACATAAAGCTCCTTTGCTAACTTCACATAAAAGTTCAGGGACACAATTTTAAAGCCACGCACTGTTTGGGCTGAAATATTTTTTTCCATCACATCAGGTTTCACGTTCGCTCCAATATAGATTTTTAGAGAGGCAAAGTGTATTGTGGGTTAGACAGGGCTTACGTACCTAATGGCTTTTTTTCGACTACCCCAGGACGTAGAAAATTCCTAAGGATGGTCTCGAATAATGAGGAACCAGTGCAGCCTAACCCCCTCTGCTTGAAATGAAAAATTCAACTTGTTGCCTTGTGGCAAAAATAAACCCTAGAAACTGCAAGCACAGTTTGGTAAACACATTTTCCATCATTTTTCAGGACCTTTTCTGCATATACCAACTTAGTGGCCTTGAATTCTTTTTAAAAGTGAATTTCAAGTACTCAAGAGACAGCCAATGGACATTGTAGTTTTGAGTAGTCTATGATTTTTCGTGTTTGTTATTCCCTGAATCTCTGTGTAAACTGCGATGCGTTTTAGTGAATTTTGTGTATAGTAATATACATTGCTGACAAACTCTTCATATTGTAGGGGGAATTTCCTTGGAGAGACTAGACACGCACAGAGTGAGGCAATGGCAGACACAGCCAATAACAATAAAATGTGGATTGTTGACTTTCACCAGAGCCTCCAACCTGTTTATCTCTTCCATATTCACAGAGGTATTAATCCCATCCAAACCTCATGCAATTCGCTTTTAAAAAAATGTTAACGTGAAGTAGCTTATTTACTTCCTCTCTCATTATTTGAGATGTCGCTGATGGCACCTCAACAAGCCCTAACAAGCGATCACAGACTCTACATATTAATGAGTGAATTTCTTCTATCTTGCTTCTACCGGACTTTATCTGTGCAACTTTACAGCCCAATTGACTGAATGATATACAATAAAAATAAGTTGTCTTATCAGGGGTAGCTAATATGCACCTTTACCTATTGATGTGTTATCAATGGGTCAGATCTAACGATGGAAATAAATGGGCCTTGTTTTTAGAATTTTAAATTTGATGCCAATTTTTGAAACGAATGGTTGAAAACTTACGTTTGCACAGAGTCTATAGAATCCTTTCAAAGTCACAAAGAAGAGAGAAACAAGTCGCGAGATATCACTATTTTCATAACAATGAACAGTGAGAGTCTTAATTCCGGCTATCGAAACAAACGCTGAATTGTGTAGCAAATGTATGGAATTTTTACCAGTTTGGCAATGTACTGAATTTTCGACTTAAAACAAGTCGTACAGATACACAGGTCGGAGGAAAATGTATTGAACCTGGTATAATTGTACCACCTATTGCAAAGTTGAATGGATATGAGGAGCTGTACAAAGTTGGCCTCAAAGCAAGTCATATCAATCCAAATAGACTTGATGGAACTATATTGGCACCAGCCTGTCCTCCTACCCAGAGCACCTACATTGCCTGACTTATGTAAATAGCATACGGAGGCAGCATCTCACCAACAGCTGTTTCTGTCATCATAATTGTTGTTGAGGTTTTTGAAGGATTCAGAGTCTGCTCTGGATATTTTTAATCTCTTTCTGTAAATTTTTTTAGGAGATTGCTGTCATCAGTTAAGTTTTGTTTTGCTGAAATTGATTATATTCCCTGCTGGAATGCTTTCCAATTCCTTTTCAAGGTGGAGGAAGTGCTCATTCAAGACTTCTGGTCTTTTTTATGCCCTTTTTTTGTCTGATGTTGCTAGCACAACTTTTTGTCAGTTTAGCATGTTTGTTGATAAAAATTCTCCTACTACTTCACTTTCTTGCCAGTTCTGTCTAGATAAGCTTTCACTAGGTAGCACAATTCACTGGTATCTAGGGGAAATCCTATCTATAGCAAGGTGATCATAGTATAGACTAAGAAGTCCTCTTCTCAAGCAGTCAACTCTATTGGGCCACCAATTTTACTGCTTATGTAGTTTGCCTGTCAGGGTGTTTTTGGGGGTTTTATACTTCTTAACTGCATTTTGTGTTGTCATGCAATGATGTATATCATGTAATGCTTTTTTAAGCATCTCCAAACTATATTCAACTTTTTTACTGCTTCCTATTTGTCCTTTGACATCTTTAGCTCTGAATCAGCAAATAAAAACTAAAACATTCAGCAAAGCTCATGGTTGAACTAAGGTACCCCATTTTGGGATTTGGAAGTGACCATTTTCAAATTTTCCTCTCTCACTGGTCTTCTTCAGGTGATTGTTCTGAATTATTTAGCTTTCTTTGTTTGACTGGACATCTATGACCTGGAAAAGAAAACGTTAGTCAAATGATAAGTCTAAAGTTAATACAATTTGTAGATGCAAATAAAGTTTGCTGAAACTTGACTTTTAACAAAATATTTCTTTCCAGTTAAAAAACTGGAGTAATTTCAAAGATAATGGATATAAAACTTACAAGTTGAGCCTTAAATTTTAAAAGCTTTTTTTTAAATGGAACTTAGGAGTAACATTCAAACTTAAAATGAACAAGAATTTTTCCATATACGAGAAAGGCTGCTCATCTTCAGCCCTTCAATTGATACACTAAAGCATTTTAATGTAATAAAAAAGCTTTCTATTCCAATTTAGCGGTATTTATATTTCAGCAGTTTTTCTTAAAGAATTGGGGAAACAGTCAAACTTTCGCGTAAAGAGAACTTCATAGTTTAATCAAATGTTAGTTCAACTCTGGAAATGATCTCATTTACAGAGTTTCCCCAGGGTATGCTTTTGGAAATTACACAGGTACCTGAGTGAATCAAAAGACGCTCTGCGCACTAGTTTTCGAATTACCTGCAATGGCTCGGGAATGGCTTAGGGGATCAAGTTCAAACTTTCAGGGAGTATGTTGGGGGGAGGGCGTAAGTGGGTCTAAGTTTTGACTTGGGGAATGGGTGGATAAAGACACCGGAGGGAAGGCAGGTGGACCCCAAATTTTGACGTAAGATAGGGAGCATCGATGGATTTGGCACAATAGCTTTCTAAACAATAGGAAAGTGTGAAATATGACCGAGATGAAATTTTGATGCTAGCTTTTTCAAGATCCTAGGGAAACACAAATTTTCAATTTGAGCGTGATAAGACAACATTGAGCGGGTGAGGACTTGGGCATTGAAATTCGCGAGGATATTGGCATCATTTTGAAAACAACGGAGAGAGACAAGTTTTTGCCGTTTTCTTTTTTTGGACAGTATACAAGAGAGAAGAATACAAATTTTCGACAAACTCAGAATTGCATAAAGTTAAAAAAAAATATGATTTTTTGGCAGAATTTTTTTTCTAGTGTTTTGCATCCTCTGTTGAAAACATTTCGCATGAATCCCCACATACGCACAAAAATTTATGGTGGTGCCCATGCCAGGGAATTCAGTCTGAAAAAAACTGCTGTTTAATATCTCTATACAACCAACTAAATGGGCCAAAGTTCTATCTCATTCCCCACTAAGGGAAAAACATGCAAGTGTTAAACAATTGTCAGGTTGCAAACTACGTAGCAAACTTGCAACCTAGGAAGCCACTAGGTCGCATGGAAAATATCAGATATTATACTGAATGTCGATATTCAGTATAGACATACTGAATTTCGAAAAATTATATGGCCTCTGATAATTTTTGGTCTTTTTAGAAAAAAACATTTAGAATACATATAAATCTTTCAACGCTTTTCGATGTAGCTCAAGCTTAGAATTGGAGTCCCCTTCGATTCGGAATTTTAACCTCACAAACCAGAGCCTAAAAAAATGACTAGGCCCTTCGAGGCTTGGGCCACCGGTTTTTTTTTTGCCCTTCTTTCTCCCAAAGGCTTTACTCACTGGTCGAAACCTTGAATAAGAGAATAGACCAGGGATTTGTTCGTGAGTAAGGGATACTACTTCATTGAGGAGGTTTTAGTCCTCCTTGGATATTTTAGCTAAGTTTCACGGAAGAATCCCCTTTCCATACCTTGATATTTTTGATCATGTCTCAAGCCACTGCATGTTTTATTTTTGCCAATTAAAGGTGGTTTGCGCTTTGAATAGTTAATAATAGACACTCACTATTGTACTGTCTTTTTAGGGTTTATCTGCTGAATTTGTGAGCCATTCACCCGCTTTGCTGTTAGTACAAACACCAGATCGCAGAAATGAAACACTTTGTGCTGCTTATTACCCAAATTTGACGACCTTACCAGATGTTCCATCACAGGTAATATGGTTACAGCCTTATGAAAGACGGTAAAGTATTACGCCTACGGTAAAACTGTAACATGTCCCTATAGCCGTAACGTGTCGCTCTGTTGTCTTTATAGAAAAAAATCTGATCTCTGGTCGAATTTATGGATACGAAATTATGTGCTGGAAAGTTATTACGTATAAGTCTTGCCTGGAACCAAAAAGGATTTTGGTTTTGGCTTGCTCTTCAACCAGAGCTTACAATGTGTGAACCCAGAGGGGTTTGTTGTTGTTTCGCCAAGCCATGTTTGAAACTTGTTTCTTTGACTCTTTTTTAATTTTGGGTGGAAAACTCAGTTCTAAAAAGCAAGTAAGTAGAAGTTTCAAACTGATGTCTTTTCAACTCCCCAATGTCGCATTTTTGTAAAAAATGCAAGAATTGAGTCAGGTTTCATGTTTTCGAACAAACTATTCAAGCATTAGATTAAAGCATGATACCTTTAGAAAAAATAAAAAACATCGAATTGATATCGTGAACTAGAGGATAAAAATTGTTTTTCACACAATATGTATTGAGGCTGTCTTCAAGGAAGCTGTCATCGTGTTTTAAAGAAAATGTTAATCTTTGGACATAAACTCATGCTGCCCATGGAACGTAAATGACATTTTATTTAAGTCTAGTAATGCATTTAAATTAGTTAATAACGCAAGAAAATTTACTTTTCCATGAAGATTCAATTTCGTATATAATTTAATTATTTTTTTGTAGGTGTTCTACGAGCTTCTTGATCTGACACCTTGGGATGGATGCTCTCGTAACGGTACTAAGCCTCTCCAATCGGATCAGGGTGGCTTTATTCCAATCCTAAATCGTGGAAACTGTACAATCGAGGAACGAGTCAACACACTCAAGGTATTAAAAAAAAGTAGATAACAGTATAATAATTATTATTAAATAATAATTAAAAAAAATATTTTTTTAATAATTAAAAATATTAAATAATAATAAAAAAAATATATAATAATAATAAAAAAAATAATAACAGTAGTCATGTACAGAGGCTGGGAGATTACGCCGGACTGTTGTCTTCGTGAATTAAATACTTAATTAGTGAAATAATTTGCTTAGTAATTTTCTTGTTAATAGCAAAAACAGAGGCTATAAGAAATCAAATAAACTAATTATTTAAATTGAATACTTTTTTCATTAATTAAAATAAATAAATTTATTTTTTTCAGTTACAAGATTAACGGTGGTAAAAATCAGAGGTTTGCATATTGTGTGCGACCGATAGCTATAAGGTAAGATAACGTCTATTTGAACCAAGGATATGGCTAAATTAGATAGAAATTGACCACTAAAATTGCACATATCAGCAATCAAGGATAAAAAAACACTGTTAATAATAGAAACTTGTACACAAAGATAATACAGCAAAACCAACAAGTAACAGCACACGTATTAATAAAATTTGCAAAGCATTCTAGCTATTAAAGAGAAACTAGTAGAGTGAATTGCGAATCTTCAGATTACCCATGACTGCTGGCTATGCAAATTACATGTTTTATTAGTAAATGTTATTCATAATTTAAAAAAGAATTAAAGGCAAAACAGAAATTCGTTTTCAATTGTTTATATTATTATAATTACTACTACTACTAACAACTCACCGCAGCACCAAGCTGCCTGAGGCCCACACAGCTACGCACGCTCCTCCTCCATCCCAATCTATTCAAAGCCTTTCTCTTTACACCCTCCCAGGAAGTTTTCATTTCCTTTAAATCTCTCTTTATGACATCCTCCCACCCCAGACGAGGACGACCTGCTTTCCGTTTAGCCCTAGACGGTTGGCCGAAAAGAACAATCTGTCATCCTTCCTCCGCAGAGAACGTGCCCTAGCCATTTCAACCTTTATTTCATTATAGCCCTAGAAAGCGGGATTTAACCACATATTTTGGACAGCCTACTGTTTGAAATACTGTCAGTCAGCCGGGTACCCAGAACAATCTGTAGGCAATTTCTCTGGAAAACATCTTGCAAATCTTTATCCGTGTTTCGGAGCCCCCACGCTTCAGAGCCATGTTTGATCATTGTCATCACTGTAGATTCCAATATTATAATCTTGGTTTGCAGACTTATCTTCCTATTCTTCCAAACTTTTTTTTAACTGTGAAAAAACACCCCGAGCCTTGGCTATTCTACTTTTAACATCTTCGCTGCTCCCATCGTCTCTACGAATAATACTACCAAGGTAAGTGAAGCTGCTCAACTGATCAATCTTTTCGTTGCCCAAAGTCACCTTTTCGTCTTCACTTATTCCTAGCTTTAGTGACTTAGTCTTCTTAACATTAATTTTCAAACCTATTCTAGCACTCTGAACTCGCAAAACCTCTAAAAGTTCATTAATTTTGCTCACACTTCCATCTACGATGCTTAAATCATCAGCTTAATCAAAGTCCAGGAAAATTTTTCCTCCTCATTTGATTCTGTGGTCTCCCATTGCCTTTCCTGTGCTCCTTAAGACGAAGTCCATCAACATGATCCATATAAAGGGGGGTAGAACACAATCCTGCTTAATTCCTGATTTATTTACAAAACCAGCTGCTAATCTCATTTCCTACCTTAACTGCAGCAGTGTTATTCTTGTACGTTGCACTAATCACTTTAATGTATTTGTCTGGTATACCATACAAGGATAAGACCTTTGTTAAAGCTCTTCTATCAACAGAATCGAACGCTTGCTCATAATCTGTAAAACTGAGGACCAATGGTGTTTGACAGCTCAGGCACTTCTCAATTATTAGCCTAAGAGTGAAAATTTGGTCGACACATCCTCTACCTTTTCTAAAACCGCACTGCTCTTCTCTTAAAACTTTGTCTGCAGCATCTCTCAGTCTAAAAAGAATCATATTACTAAGTAATTTGCATCCTACAGAGACCGGACTAATGCCTCGACAATTACTTTACTCACTCTTATTACCTTTCTTATATAGTGGTTTAATTAAGATTTTCTTAAAATATTATTATCATAATATTTACAATTCACTTACATTATTATTGAATTTTATTATTATTATATTACAATTCAATTATAGTGTTATAATTGAAATGTCACATAATGTTCCTATCCTAAACTAACTGTAATTATTGAAATTCAGAAGACAAAGAGAGGGACGGGAGCATTTTGAGCTTTAATTGCAATCTATATGCCGTGCATTAGGGTACAGAATAAAAATCAACTTGTAAACGAAGACTATGAAGCAAAACGAATAAATAATAATATACATCATAAGAAAAAAAATATATTCATATATACTCTGTCTACCACTAAATGTATCAGGTATAACATATTAATACTTATCATAAGTTATCAAATTAAGTGACGTTTAGGTTTCTACTTTATAAGACTTTGTAGTTAATCACTTTAGAAGATATGCTTCGAAAACCAGTTTAAGAATAAGAAAATATAAAACTGAAAAAAAAAGTGAAGATACGCAACCGTAAATGTAAAAGTAAAAAAAAATAAAAAATTAATAGGAAACAAAACTTTAAATAAGACAGAAGAATTAGACCAGGCAACTTTTAAAACATAGAGAGTTGATTTTTCAAAGACTCCTTTTTAACATCATTTTGCAAAAATACGCTTGGTTACTTACTGACTATGTCATCTTTTAGCGAAAATTTAATTTTATTTCTCTTTTTTTTTCTATTCTATTTGATTTTCATAATTTTATACCTTCTTACCAGTAACCACTGTGTACAGTAAAGCTACATAACAAATCAGTTAGAAGAAATTGACCACGTGAGATACGGTAAGATATTTTTTGCAAAAAGTTGCCGTCACAAGCCCCGAAAAGCTGAATTCAAATTTTGGGCTAAGCAAATAAAAACATGATAAAACAAAACATAAAGAAAAAAAACACGAAAACTAAAAGATTGGCAGAGAATGCCAAAATTACAAACATCAGAATGGAAAATCATTCTTTACTCAATAATTAAACTGGGAAATGTTATAACAAGTTAAAAGACGAAACCGGTAAAACTTAATTAAACAGTATATATATATGTATATTATATATATATATATATATATATATATATATATATATATATATATATATATATATATATATATATATATATATATATATATATATATATATATATATATATATATATATTAAAACAATGTATATATATATACGAGAAAAAGGGGGGAAAACGCAAGCGAACAAATGTAGAACCTGGCAGGTACCGGTGCCAAATAATAAAAGAGGCAGACTAGAGGGATGTTTTTTTTATTTTTTCTGTAATGAAGGGACAAAGGTTTTTTCGAATCCGGAGGTACAGCATGGAATGTTATACAAGGAGGAACGGGCTACGAAAATCCCCGAGAAGGGCGGAATCTGGGTGGGTTTTCAGAAAAGTTTGTTCTCTGTGGGGGTTTATCGTTGCATTCAAAGATATGGAGGCACAACATGCGTCTCCCGTGCTCAAGGATTTCTAACCTAACTTTTGCAGAAGGAGGGGGTATGGGACTTTGCCGACTTCGAAAATTATTTACGTGGGTCTTTCGTATGGATTCCATTTATATGACTCTTCCCTGGAGATGCTTGTGTGCCACACTGGACACGTATGCTTGAGATGAGGACGGACAAAGGAAGTATAAACCCTTAAAGAATGGGGAGGGAGTTGCCAATTTTATTTAAAAGCTTTAAGAGGGAGGATGCATTAACTTTAAAGATAGCATTTTTGGCATGGATGCTCCACTTTAAGTTACAAGAAATTTTGAGGCCAAGTAATTTAAGGGAGGGCACGAATATTTCAGAAGGGATATGATTAAGAAAATGGGGTGGAGAGGTAAGGAAACACATTGATATAATCTTGGACTTGAGGGGTTATTGCGGACGTATGCAATATTGGAATTTGGGATATTCGAGTTTTGTGGGGGGGGGGAGGAATTCGAAAAAGTGCCAAAAAAGGACAAATTATAGGGGAAATATTACGAACTATATTAAAAATAGAAACAATTCCCAGATATTTTTTGCTGGGGGTGGGAAGAGCTATTGAGCCTGAATCTCTCTTCTTTTTGTGGTCGTTCCTGGAGGAAAGTATAGTAGATAATCCATCTTAACCACGTGTCTTAAATTATGCAGGCAAAGAATCGTTTAGCGTTTTAGCTATGAGGCGCACATAATGTGTTTTGAAGCCAAAATCCTTATGTTTGAAGAAACATTTCTTTTATTTAACTTGAAATTAAGAGTAAAATAAAAGGGAAATTACAAACAACGTCATTCGTTTCAAAAATACAGTTTGGCCGACAACATTAGTCTTGCTTTAAACCATGAGTAAGATAACAGAATCAATTTTGCTAAAAGTTCAAAATGAATATGTTTTAGCATAATGCTAATGTATTTTCTGTATACCAACATAACCCTGACTAATTTAGAATCAACATACAAATCATATCAACATATCAAGTTGGATCCAAATCAATCTAGCCTTAAATTGAAACCCCACTTATCATAATTGGGTAACAAGGTAACGCTGCATTGACAGTGGCGCTATTAGTTTGGATTTCACTTAAACCTGCGTTAAAGCTCCAAAAATTCCTCTCGTATCAATTACCCGTGCTCTTTGAACCTATTTTTATTTCAGTTTCACTGTGTTTAAAGGTGGTCAATCCTCTTTTAGAATCTTAGTGGATTTGAGAAAATCGAAAAAAAATTAAGTGTTTAAAAAGTCGTTTTTGAAAACTCTGTTTAACCTTTTCTTTAGCAAGCTTTCTGCATAGTGTTCAACTAAAGTTTTCCTGTGATAATAAATGCAGAAAAAAATTTAAATGGTGTTATGGCCATCCTGAAAGATTTCTGTAATGATAGATAAATTACAAGACTCAGAACACCGGCAAATGCTATTCCAAGATACTTCACCGCTCTCTAGTGTTTCTTAGGAAACCGGGAGTAATACTAAACTGCAGTATTTGTGTGTCAAAACCATGTAGACAATAGAGAGGCTTAAGAATTGGCCTGTTACCATTTTTCTGTGATGGTATTCTCTAAAGTAACCTTAAGTGATGAATTTGAGGAAAAATATAGTTGATATACTGTTTTTTTGGACGCAGGTGCTTTGAAGAAGATTAACTTCGTTTTGAAGATTAACATTTAAATATGTGGATAATTTTTAATTTTCGTAATGCAGTCTTTGATTTTGAGTTATAATGATTGAACTAGCTTTAAAGTTGGATTATGTTATTACCGCACTGTAGTGGTTTCTTTTTATCTTCCTGCCTTTTGTCTTTTGTTTTCTCGTTTAATCTTCTTCTTTTGTCTGAAGATTTTTTTTTGCTACTTGGTGTTTTTTTTTTTTCCAACCTAATTATGAGTTAGGCTGGCGCGTTGAGCTCTACTGTCCATTGACTAGAGTTAGAATTTTGTTCTAGTTACATTTTATTAATAGATCTTTCATGTTCAATCGAAAATGTAGATAATATTTCAGGAAATACTATTCAAGGGTTTTTTTTTCTTTTACTCATTCAATGCCAAAGACAACCCTTAATTTGTGTTAGTATTATTGTGTTATTGGAGCGTTATGAGTCCCTATTCATATTTTAAGTGTATTTCTCGGAACTATAGTCATACTTTTATCCAAATGCTGCGTAACTCAACAATGAGTTCGCATAATCCTTTCCTTTTGAAATGTTCCTGACAAATCCCGGAGAAGAATACACAACTGAAAAGGGGCTTTAACTAATTCGGCTATAAAAAAGGACACAACGTGCTTCTGATTTTGAGCTTGATTTCGTTTAATTGTTTTTGTCATTTTTAGTCTGATGGATTTGCTGGAATGATTATCGTCACTCCAAGAGCTTTGCGGATCCTATCCAATGTCACCATACCAAGTGATTTTCAAATTGTGCTTATTAATCCTAGTACTAAGGAGGCAATCAACGTAAGAATTACTTTTTTATATTTTTAAAATTAAAGGGTAATTGACCTTGTATTGGCTGTATGCCAAAAACCCAAAAAGGATCCTTATTCAACGTAGTGTCAACATATGGAATTACCTCCCGGTTGCGGTTGTTTCAAAAGAACCTATACTTCAAGAGGAGGTAAAGTCAAAGAAAAAAAAATTGCAGGAATTGCGACATATTGGCGCCTTGAAAAAAAAGAAATGAAAAAAAAAATTATCTGTGTATGTGTTTTAACGCTATAATTAGAACTTGGTCCCCGAAGAGATATACGTAGATGAGGACTCTAGACTTCTTTCATATTTATAGTTTTCGTCATATATATATAGTTTTCGAAGAGATATAGGGAGATGAGGAGTCTAGACTTCTTTCACATTTATAGTTTTCGTCATATATATATAGTTTTCGAAGAGATATACGGAGATGAGGAGTCTGGACTTCTTTCATATTTATAGTTTTCGTCCCCGAAGAGATATAGGGAGATGAGGAGTCTAGACTTCTTTCATATTTAAGTTTTCGTCATATATATACAGTTTTCGAAGAGATATAGGGAGATGAGGAGTCTAGACTTCTTTCATATTTATAGTTTTCGACCAAACTTTCGTAAGAGATTGTTAGCACAGGGGCTCCAAATAGGGAAATGTGCTCGCGGAGTTACAATGTCCTTAATTAACAAGTCGATGATTATTTCTCCTAAGTTAAGATGGAATAATAAAAGCCGATGGCAGGAGATGAATCATTCAAAAACCGGGAGTTGAATAAGAAGATTCATTTATCCTGAATTGAAATTAAAGACGGATGTTTATTTATTTTATTATCTGTTTATTGACTAAATATTTAAGAATACATAATAACATTTAAACAACAGACCCCAAAAACCAATATATATATATATATATATATATATATATATATATATATATATATATATATAATATATATATATATATATATATATATATATATATATATATATATGTATATATATATATATATATATATATATATATATATATATATATATATATATATATATATATATATATATATATATATATATATGTATATATATATATATATATATATATATATATATATATATATATATATATATATATATATATATATATATATATATATATATATATATATATATATATATATATATATATATATATATATATATATATGTATAAATCAAAGTCGGCAACACTAACTTACTTAGACGTAGGTTTTTTTTTCTCACGTAGAGGTGCATAAGCCAACAAGACTTAGGTCTTCCCACACCTAGAGGTGCTTAACGTAGCAATGGTAGGCCTCCAATTGAGCGGATCTAATGCCAGAGAACAGAGCTCATTCAGTGTAGTTTAAAAGCTTATTGTCATCTCAAATGCCGTATACACCATAAAAAACAAAGGGTAAGCACGAGTAGGAAGAACTTAAATGAAAATAGTATGAAAGAAAATTAAAAACAAGACTAAGGGGACGTAGAAATAATTAAGAACAGGGATGGAGGTGGAGGGGACGTAGAGATAATTAAGAACAGGGAATTAAAAGAAAAAAGTCCGATGAGAATGAAAGAAAAATAATAGAAAATATGACTGTTCGCGCTGACTTAGACTAATAGAACAGGAAATGTAATATAAAGTTGTTGTTTTTCCACTGCCTCGCGATTAGGTTATTTGTTTGCTTTTATATTAATCAACGGAATTTTCAGTTGTGTGTTTCACTAAGATAAAGAAAAAGAAAACACAGCAGTTACCAAGTGGCTTTATTTTTGCACTCTCAAATGCTTTCAGTTAATCACTAACTCAACTCTGGCTTAAGGAGCGGGAGATAGATGGGTCCTTCATTCCTTGTCATAGACTGAATAATTTCTGCTTGTTTTGAGTTCTAATATCTTTCTTACTTTCGTTTAAAAGGATACGTTTTTGTTACTTTCATTTTGTTACATTAAACTTTCATTAAAAAAAACTTTGCTATTTAAAGAATTTAACTAATTATCATTATTGTCATTTTTCACTTTTAATGAATTTTTCTTTTTTTTCTTTCTCGTTGAATCGGAAGATACACTATAGACGTAGCCAAGGCTTAACTTTTCATCTTTACTTTTATTCTTGTTAAATATTTTCGTGAAAAAGCGAAAAAAAAAAAACGTTCGTTAAATTTAATTCTAAAAGATGAGTTTTTCGTAGTTTCCTATTGTAGCTTTTGTTTTGTCATTTTGCCTACTGCTTTTGTTTGTACAAACGTAAAACAATATTGAGAACGAGAACATTGAACGAGAATGTTTACTTACTAGGAGAATACCAGACGCATAAATGGTTCGGCATCCTCCCATCCCTCCCACCTCCATAATTCCCAATCAGAGTGATTACAATTTCATGTGGTAAAATTTATGAAGGGTACTAAAGGTGAAATATGGTTGTGATAAGTAGGGGCGTCCCGAGGATTGTTTTATTTGGGGGGCGATCTTCGTAAATTTTACCGAATCGCTACCTGATTTATGCTGAATTTTCTGCAGAAATGAAGGATTTTGCTAAGTTTTGGCCGATTTTGCAGTTTTTTCTGCCAAAATTTGCGCCTTCGGCGAAAATTTTACCGAATGCCGAAAAATTTGGGGGGGGGGGGGTAGTGCCCCATAGCAGTAAAAGTACTGCTTTTAGACTTCTAATGTTGGAAACAAAATCAAATTTCTCTCCTCTGTTTTATTTTATACTAAAATCTAACCGATTTTCTGAAAGCTATTATAAGCCCAGTAGCATTGAAAAAGTAAATAATAGCTCGGTTAGGCTGAAATAGACGGGTTTGCAAAGTGTGAAGATGGCAGCAATGATTATAAAGAAAAATGCTACCATAAAAATATATTGCAAATACAATGTTTACGAAATAATGTCATTGACATAGGTATCTGTTTAACCTTCGCTTGAAGGAATCAAAGAACTTTAATGGAATAATCCCCTCATGGAGATGGTTCCAGTTGAAAGTTCAGATTGTCAAAAAAGCTTTTAATCATTCTATCCCAGATGTTTCATTGATTTAGAGTGAGCTAACTGCCTACTTTATATTTATCGTCACCTTGATTATCACTCGATCAGTGATGAATTTTTTGTTGGGGAAGAAGATGAGTTTTATGTATGATTTTTTTCTAGGGCCCTTGGTCTGGTCTGTAGTTTATTAAACCAGTAGAACGTATACATTGTGTTTTTATGCAACCTTGAGTTTCCCTAAGAGGCTAAGCCACTCTGGAAAAGAACAAGAATTCATATAAAATGTAGCTTGTTATTATATGCAAAATAGAGATCACCATACTCTGGAGATCAGACAAGATCAATGAATTTTTGTCGGAGAAAATTTTTTTCGGAATGAAGGAAAAAAGTCGATAAAACTGTAGTTTCTAGTAATTAGGTTTCTAATAATTACTGCTTATTAGTAATTAGTAGTAATTTGGCTTCATAATGTGTATCATATATAATTATGGGATGTTATCATTGAGTAAGGAGTGTTGCAAATTGTCTGTCCAGATGCTGGTGGATTTTCCTCAAATTTTTAGAAGTATGTAAGCCTCTGCAAAGGTACCCACCAGAGCACTCTAAAAAATAAATAATTATTTATTTTTAGTTTTAGGCATAATCACATGCATGGGTAGTTATGTAACACTTTTTCTTTTTGACAGAAACTCGGGAACAATCTCAAGATCTCAGCTTACAGTCCGTCGGAGGGTGTTTACTTCGATGGTAGTCTCTTGCTCATTTTTGTTCTTGCAGTTGGCTCAGTTGCAATAGGCTCCTTTTGGAGTGGAATAGTTCGGTATCATCTGTAAGTATTAATTTCGAGGCTCTCCATTAGTGTAATATGTAAAACATGCTAAATAATTTAACTTTGTTTAAGTATTCTTCAAAAAACCATTATTGAATTGAAAAAAATAAATTGTGTTGGATTTATACTAAACCGTTTAATGAACAAGACAAGAATAGTTAATAAGGTAAAATCATATTTATTTCTGGCTATCTGAGTTTTATTTCTGGTAATTTAGTGTTCCTTTTTTTTGTGTTCAGTTTTTCCCCTTATTGTCCATAAATACAGTAATGCTGTATAACAACAAGACTAATCGAGTGTAATGAGCAGCTTGATCGTCAATAAATTTGTAGGTTTTTTATGATCTTTGTAGCTGCAATTATTGATTTCTTCTTATCAATTCACAGGAAAGGCCTTGATACCGAAGACATTACTGATATAGCAGTGAAAGAAAGTAACTACTCCTATTACTGACAAGAACCTACTGCAGCACCAAGCCGCTTGAGGCCAATGCAGCTGCGGACGCTCCTCTTCCACTCATATCTATTCTAACCTTCACTGTTCACCCACTCCATTAAGTTCTGATTTCCTTCTAATATTCCGTTATGACCTCTTCTAGGCCAAATAGGGGACGGCCTGCTTTTCGTTTGGCACTAGATGAACGTCAGAAAAGCACAATTTTTGGCAATCCGTCATCCGTAAAAAACGTGTCCTAGCCATCTCAACGTTTCTTTCATTATAGTGCTAGAAAGTGGAATCGAACCAATTTTTTTATACAGCTTGTTGCTTGATATACGGTCAGTCAAACCGGTACCTGAAATTATCCTTAGACAATTTATCTGGAAAACATCCAGTAAATCCTCCTCGGTCTTCGAAAGCGCTCATGCTTCAGAACCATACTTGATTATTGGCATAACCTTGGCTTTTTAAATATTCTAGTCTTGATTTATTCACGCAGGCTTATTTTTCTATTTTTGCAAACTTTTTTCAATTGGGAAAAAAAATGACCCTGGCCCTAGAATATTCTATTTGTTACGTCTTCGCTGCGTCCACCGTCCTTACTAATAATAAGACGAGAAAAGATATGTGTAAAGAAAAATAAAAAAAGGGATAGTTTCAGCCAGTCAAAAGGAAAAAAAGCAGTGCAAATATGAGCAGCCAAGCCTCTGCTCAGCCGTCCTCAGTGCAGAAATACAAAAATAAAAATGGACCTTTACAAAGCAACCACTAAAATAAAAGAAACCCATGTACCGGTGAAAGAGCAACTGAATAAAAATCCCATACTTAATGACAATTGAAGGTGCTAAATTTGAATTCATTTTGTTTACTATTTTTTTTAAAGTAAAATCGCTTCCAAATCATTTATCAAGCTGCGATATGTTATAATATAGAAGAGAAAAATCTGGATTAATAATTTCAATATAAATGGGAATTAAGAAATAAGAAATATATACACCAAAAATCGATGACATAAAAATCATTTTGCGAGTCTCAGCGTCAGCTGACAGTCTCGAAGACAAAGGACCTATTAGAAAATTTTTCCAGTTCCACAGGAACTTCCAAAGCAATTTTGTTAGAAATTGATGGGTAATCTTTAACGTGTCAACAGCTTGAAAAGCTGACGAAAGGTTATTTTAAAACAAAAAAAAAACTTATAACTTGTAAATTTCTTATTAAATTTAATCAAAACGTTATTTATTCAGTGTACATACAGCATAAATAATATACATCCTGTGTCGGAAAAAGACTTCAATCAAGGCTGTTAGCACAATAGGGAACTTCCAAAGCTATCAAATTATTAAGTGATACAATTTTGAGCTGAGTTTTAATGTTTTCCTAGCAGGTACGCTAAAATATTTTTAGGGACTTTCTTTGTGAACTTAAAAAATAAAAGTCTTCTCTATTCAAGCAAAAAAAAAATTAGCATTTGCTAATGACTTAAGTTTCATAAAATCCGAATATCTCCATCTCCGGCCAGGGTCATATCCAGGATTTTTTTTGGGTAGAGGAGGGTAAAACAATAAAAATAAAAAAACGCATCAAAAATTTGTTTATATTCATTTTTTTTTACGTTTTTACGAGTCGGACAAACATTTTAGCAGGGGGGGGGGGGGAGGTCAAACCCCATACACCCCCTCCCCCCGGATACGACCTTGTCTCCGGCACAAAACGGGAGAAGTTAAATGATTGTTCTACGATTCCCGGGATAGTAGGTGTCCGTTGTTAGTTTCCTATCGTTTATTCATATCTCTTATCAAAGCTACACAAGTCGTGGCAAGACTACCCAACCAATTCTGAATAGTTTGGCCACACAAACGAAAAAGTTTATAATGGGCGTGATAAAGTGATCCTTTAAGGTATCGAATCACCTTATCAGAGATACTGGATAAACTTACATGAACCCAAATTATATAATTCTAGTAGTTTGATTAGCTAAAACGTGTGCGTTGTCTAGGTTCCTTCATCTGTTGTCAAGATCAGGTATCTTCCTAACAAACTTGTTCATTCTATTGGTATCCAGCGAGTGACGTTTGTGGTTATTGCCAAGATCAGGGGCTCATATTTTTACATTAATATCATCCTTCAAATGTATATCAACCTTCATAGTAGATCAAAATTAGAAAATTTCATATTTTGTAAATCATTGTTGATGTTATACATAATCATACATAACCATATTATGATTACGTATCGATAACACATCGATTTTTGATATCCTGCCTTCATGTTGATAATATTACAACCCTTTTATTCGATATTACGGTACAAAGAGGACGGGATGCGTATAAGAGTGTAACTGGGGTTAGCGTCGAAAAGAAACATCACCATCGCTATCTAGTGTTGGACGATTTGGTTTCCCCTGAATTGCTGTGTACTTATGCTTTCTGGTATTTCAAAAGATAGGGTAGGCAAAGAAAGCAGGAACCTATCATCTTTTGGCCTATCACCTGAACTCAACTGCCGGCCAACTGAACCTGCCAACTTTTTTTTAAGCTAACTTGGGTCGACTTTTGTGCAGAATCTATTTTGGCTTAAAATAATTCTGGAGAAAAATGGTCATTATTTACTATCACTTATAAATTTCTTCGTTAGCCCTAAAGTACTGTAGATTAATCATCGATTATCCAGTTTTCTTTTAAATTTGTCTACTTTTTTAATAAAGTCACTTGATGCCACTCTGTTGGCCTGGTGGTATTCCCTATCTTTTCATGTTAAACTGTCCAAGATCCACGGTGTCCCATTCTCTCTGGTACAGTAGACAGTCTCGAACAGAGTATACAACATATTAGCTCATTTTTTTTGTGTTACAGGAAATAGGAAATAATCCGAACTTAATAATAGGCTCAAATATTGGCTACTAAACTACTGACTGCTGGTCATATTAATATTTTGGTAAAACCTTCATGCGCAGATCTAGATTGACTTCATGCTAAAACACGAATGTCTGGCCTTGCGCGTACTTAGGCATAGAAATCTAGCTAATCAATGTGAACGAGGCTTGTAAGCAAGGATGATAAACTTGGTGATATGAGAACCTTTAATGATTTTTGGAATCATATATGCCGAGTTCTAGACTATAGAGCAAGATGCCTGACGGTATTTTTTTTCAGTCACGTGCGAAATTTTACGTGCGGACAGGAGCGGCCTAATCACTGATTTCTGACCAGACATTTGTTTAAGAATGGAAGTCTTGCTAGATGCGCATATAAATACCGCTCTGACGTGAAGGGTTTCATCTTCTCTTTGCTTTGGTAAGGTGCAAGACGTAATTTTGTTCCCTTCTACAGAAACAGAAGGTTGCTGATCTGTCCCTCTAATTCTGGTAGCAGGAACGGGCGCAAGGAGTGGTTACGATAGTTGTATCTGCCAGCAATTGGCAGACGCAGGTGCAAATGGTAAAATGTAAAGAATATGGTATCAGACTTTACAGTCACTACAGGCGGTGCTAATCTCCGTTTCATGGCCCTTCAGTGAAGAAGTGCAATGTGGGGCTGGGGCCAGCGATCCTGTGCTTTCGCCCATAAATCCTTTTTTAGTATTGCTACCGTAATGTATTTACTCTGTATTCAAAGGCTGTCAAGTTACTTAGATTTTTATGTATGTAAAGTGAAAGATTCCCGAGATGATGAGGAGAATTTCAGATAGCATTAATAACCCCAAGGGGTAGTATTTCGTAATTTTTTTTCTACTTGTTCACTATCAGCTTGCCTATGCTATTTTGGTTATCTTAGAAGTTTTAATCTCCTGGATTTTTTTTTTTTTGGAATTTTGGTCTAGTAGTTAATGGTAAATATATAATAATGAAGTATAAATATCAATGTCATCTCACATAAGTTCACGAATATAGTTCATTATTTTTTGTTTCGTTATTCCATTGCTCTCCTGACAATTAAATAATAACAACCCTAATAGATATAAATACAAAACTAAATCGATTTAAGTCATATAAAACATTTTTTTTTCCCCTAAAGATTTGAAACAGCTGGATACGGTTTCGTCGTGGTCTGAAGACAGGTAGGATTTCCTAATAGGCCCGGTAGGTTGTTGGCTCTAGAGCCAATGGTGTCGAGGGCCCAATGAGACTAATCTGTCACGAAGAATTCTATCTGGAATAACTTATATTTTCAAAGAAATATTTGGCAAAAAAATCACTATTGACATCACAATCATGAAACTATTACAAAAGAAAAGCAACTTATGTCCCATTTATGAAATCCTAAATGATCTTCAAGTCGGGTACTTCTCTTGTAATAATGGAAAGTTCCTTAAGGGATAGACTGAATTTATTTTTTCTGTGATAAACCCACTAAAACTTGTGGGTCGGTTACACTATGATAAAATGAAGGGTGAGTGACATTGGTCCCTAAAGTTTCTAATTGACCCCTTTGCCCCATTTTCAGTGTTTTATAGTCTATTTTCAATTTCGGTGATAATTTCATCTCCTTTTCGAGTGTCTTCACTAATTTTTACTTTAACACATTGAGTACACTGATCTATTAAAAACACACGCAAGCGAAAACTTTCTTTAATACTTTTTTTTGGAGGAGAGGAGATGAAAATCTTTGTAAATATTAGTATCCGAGTTTTCAAATTGTAACTTACGGTAGCTTTCCATGTTTCGAGTAAGTTTTGAAGCGCTGGGTAGGTCAACCTTTTCTAGCCAGTCGTTCGTAAGAACAATCAAAATGACGCCTCCCTTAATATTCCTCCTAGCTCCCCCTATTTCTTAATAACCACCTACTTCTTATACGCAATGGCTTCTATTCTGCACTATTTGTCCAGCTGTTAGTTTCCTTAATTTTGTTTTGAATTTTCCTTAATTTTATTGTTTAGTCTCTGTAACTGTTAAAGTACTTTTTTATCGTATTAAAGAGCAGAATTGAAAATTTAATTATCAGAATTAGTCTCCTCCTGCTCTCCTTTCTGCTATGTGAGATATTAATGCTGCACATAAGCTGCACCACTGTAGAGCTTCTCCTTTACTTTAAACAAAAGATCCTCGAAAGTGTGTATCACCTGTGTAGAATCTCGGATTTAAATCTGCATTTTTAGTCTCTAAAAGTAATTTTAAAAGGCTGATTCTCAAAGTTTCAATTAAAGTGGTTAAATTTACCCTTAGTTATAGTAGTCAATCTATATCTAATTTTTTTTTTTATGATCTTAGGCTTTGAATTATATTTCGACAAATATTCTTTCAAATCTCACTAACGTTTTTGTTTTTTTTGTTTTTCTAGGGTATCTGGGTCATCAATGGATGTTACCAGTAGTGCAGATAGAAGTTCGATGTACTTACCAAGAAAATTATCAAAGGAAGAGGTCTCCGTTTCTTTGACCCCTATGATGATTGTCATCTTTGTTTTTTGTATGGTCAACATGCTTTTGCTATTGTACTGGTTTTTGATTACTTGGGTAAGGTTTTGTTCCTTTTCTTTGTAGTTTTCCTTTTTTTAAGGGAGAAGGAACATTTGGTACACAAAAAGGTCAAATTAGATAAAAATTACTGTTTTTTAATGTGCATTTCTTTTTTAGCATTGACAATATCAAAAAAGAGATTTAAAAAACTGTAGGAAAAAATCTATTGTCCGTTGAAAAAGAATATGGTCAAAACTAGTCTAACATACATCGCTCATCTAAAGTCAAAATGTATTCTCTTAAAACAATTTCTTAGACCATGCTATTTTCCCTGGAACAGTCTGAAAAACAGTAGTATATAGCCATGCAAATAATCAGATATTTTGGGACCATCTCAAGAAGTTTTTTCCCTTTGCGTAAGGGAAAAAAGATAATTGTCGTAAGGGAAGAACAGCAAAAAAAATTCCAAAATTAACATCAAAAATAAATTTTGCAAAAAATTAACCCTGGAAACAACTATGTTACAGTCAAAATAATAGTTCCAATTTCGCTGCTGAACGAAAATGATATCTTAGAATGTTTTGTTGTTTGCCTTCTATGTTTTCAATGTCATGAAAAAGAATATCCCATTGCTTTATAATGTTCCCCCTGCTTTGTCTTAAGGTTTTGAAATAGGTCTGCCCTTGATGAACATTGGTTCCGCTGTATCAACTGATAAAACTTCAGAAACTGCTAAATGCCGCCTATTTTATTTGTCCTAACTGAAAATGTTAAATCTTCCATCATTCTTGGAGCAACCCAGCGGCTCTAGATTAGGTTTATCTCTTCTTTTTTTTACTGTCTTTTGGTGCTGATGGCTAATACATATATACCGAACTCAAGACAATCCCAAATCCCTTTTTTTTAATAAAGCTAATTGAACATATGCTAGCAAGGGTCTATCCAGGGAGATAGACCCTAGCTCTAGCAAGGGGCTACTGGGTTTGACCCTTCACCTCTCCCTCTAATTTTGTATGACTCATAAAAATCTAAGAAAATGCATAAAAACGAATTTTTTTATGCATTTTTTTTTAAGTTTTTTGTCCCCCCCCCCCCCCCCCTCCCCCCCCCAACAAAAAAAATCTTCAATACGCCTGTGTGCACTATTGTTGATTTAAGGTAGCAATAATGTAGATCACTTGTGAAATACATACCAGTCACTAGTACTGAAGTAATGGCCTATGGCAGGGAGACCTAAGCACGATACCAAACCTGATATATCAAGGTGTAAGACTTCCAGCAAATTTGCCAACGCTGATCAGGCAATAACATTAGAGGGAAGTCTGAGGTTTTTCTGATTTCTTCCAAAATTTCTCAAATTTGAGAGTCTTCTCTGAGAGACCCTGAGGGCCCTATCGGTCACTTTAGAAATTAATTTCTTTGCATGTTAATATAGACTTACTATAACTTTCATAAGTTCCTGCCAAATTTCTGAAACACTACGTTGTACTTGGGCTATCTCTTTTCGTTTTAGGTTTATATGAGCTTTTATCCATTTAGGTCTATCCAAATGATACGAGAGTTTCAGTCAATATAAAAGCGGCAGGGTCGTATCCAGGATTTTTTTTTTTTGAGGGGGGGGGGGCTACAAAGAAATTTTTCCAGGGGGGTACAAAAAGAACTTCTAAAAACGTATCAAAAATATGTTTTATATTCATTTTGTTACGTCTTTACGAGGAAAAACATTTGGGCGGGGGGTCAAGCCCCTAACCCCCCTCCCTCCTTCTCTTGGATGTGGCATTGAAAAAGCGTTAACTAGCTAAGTAAAGGATTTTTTGCCGGGGGTACGGGACAGCCCAGGGCAATTCCTTTGATGCTTGACAAGTGGACATAAACTATCAAGTGTACTCTGATTAAGCTTGTGATTCACTTATGTAACCCAGTCCCCTAGTATTGAATGCATGTTTATGGCATTCATTTGACAAAAAAAAAAATTTCTTTAACTGGTTCTTGCTTGTCTAGATTTATAATACTACTGTCGTCTCTAATCTCTTAGTCCTAGCTCTCTGAAGACTATCAAAAGGCTTAAAGGCTCAATGCAGGTATTTTTGGTGTCTGTATCGTGAAAACTAAGCAGTGAGAGTTGTTTTAATAATTTATTTATAATGCTGTATATATCAAAGAGATGTTGAGCAGCCTAATGAAAAAAAAAGGAGAACGTCGAAAACCAAACACAGATTAAAAATAATTTCAACATAAACTAAACATTTACGATGAAATTAATTACATAGAAACAATCAAACACGATGATATTTCTGGTATTGAAAACATTGGCCAATAACCTTGCAGTAAAAGAATCGACTGGTTTCAATACATTGAATAAAGTCTAAACAGAGAACATAGATCGCGATTTGGATAACTTTAGAACAACCTGCTCCAAGGCTCAATCTTAATTGTTGCATTGGTGTCTTAATTGGCCAATAACTGTAGTTAAGATCTTTCATTTTTGGGTAGTATTATGAATAAGGTTAATGGCCCTAAGGGCCATTAACCCTAAGGGCCCTAATAACTCTTAGAGTAAATCACTGTTCTATTTTGCTTTACTCATCTTAGTATTGAAGCGATTCCTTGTTGCAGTTTGAAATTGCTATTGGTCCAAAACAAGAATAAGCCGCAGCTTCTTCTAATCTTCTGAACTAGACCAATTTTAAATAAACAACAAGCATCACTTGATTGACAATTTATTTAGTATATTAATAAAGGTATTGCATATTAATGAAAACTATTGCCTAGAATATGGAAAAATTCGTTGACTCCCGAATCCTGCACATTTTTTATGTTTTTTTTCCCCTTAGCATCTATTTCATCGTATGCTCCTACAGAATTAACTTCAAAGAGTTGGTACGACTCCAGCATTCCGTGATATTAGTATTTTCATAATCTACCTATTTATCGTCGCTTTAATTGTTGGTGTCATTCACCTGTCATAATCAATAAACATATGAACAAAAGAAAATAAAAAATCAGCAATTAATCTTCCTTTATTGTACAGTAGCCAATGTATGGACATGTAGATATAAAAGCATTGTATCCCCCTCTTAAAAAAAAGTCGCTCTTCCCGTCCCAGGGGGTCATCTAGCGGTAGGAAACCTTTCCTATACCACATGTGTAATTTAATAGTATAATCATACTAGCTTATCCGTCGTGCGTTGCTGTGATCTTAAAAGAAAGGACATTCCACCCCCCTTGGAGAATTTCCCCTTGCGGAAACCCTCTCCCTTCAAAGAAAATTTTCCCGCGGAACGTCCTCCCCCAAGGGAAATCCTGCCTTCTCTTACTGAATTCCCTCTCACGATTAATTTTCTCCACAGAAAAAACAAAGATGGTATTTTTAAATTTGAAAAATATTGCTGAATACCAAATTCAGAGAGTTCACTGAAATAGTAATTGTGTAATTCCAGAAATTTTTTAGATGACAAAATTCATGATTAACTAAACCATTGATTGAATATCCTGGAAATGTGAATAGCATTGCCAGAAATAACTGTAAAATATTGGTGTTAAGAGGGCTTCTCTAATTTCATCAGCGTTAAAGTATTAAGAAGGACCGGGGGGGGGGGGATTTTATACCTAAAACCTCCCCAAGAGTGTACTAACTACTCAAAAAACTTCTTTAAGTTTCTCGGGGATCAAATGAACAGTTTAGTCAAGGCCGTAATCAGGAGAGGGGTTTGGGCGTTTGAAGCCCTCCCCCCCCCCCCCCCGAAATGTTTGTCCTGAGTCGTAGAGACGTAATAAACATCCATAAAACTCATTTTTTGATGCGCTTTTTGATTTTTTTTTTTTTTGTAACACATTTTTTTTTTCTCGTTTAATAAGAATGGGAGTAGCTGGAATTTGTAGGCCCTACCTATAGTTTTGCTTTTTTTTAAAACCTTATTTTCCGTATGAGTTTAACAGTTTTTTCTCTTTTCTAGTTTATGTTATCATTGGACTTTTTGCCTTTGCATCTGCTACTGCAGTTTTATCAATGCTTGGAGCCACTTTTCATGAAAATTATGCCAAAATGCGTTTGTTCTTATAAGTAAGTATGAGTTCAGGTCTTTCACATCTCTCTCTCTCTCTCTCTCTCTCTCTCTCTCTCTCTCTCTCTCTCTCTCTCTCTCTCCTCTCTCTCTCTCTCTCTCTCTCTCTCTCTCTCTCTCTCTCTCTCTCTCTCTCTCTCTCTCTCTTTCTCTCTCTCTCTCTCTCTCTCTCTCTCTCTCTCTCTCTCTCTCTCTCTCTCTCTCTCCGTAGGTTGTTTTTGTATGTTTTATATTCTTTTAAAAGCGATATTAAAGCACCAAAGCTTGTTATATTTTAAGGTCAGAATCTACGACAATTCTATTTGAGCCAAGAGACTCAAAATTTCGCTATGGGAAAAAATAGTTAACTTGAGGAATCATCTCTTGTAGTTATATAATAAATGGATATGTAAATGAAGCAAGCAAGAAGCGAAAAAACTATCCGAGATTCAAATATGCTTAGCTCATGAGACGAGCTGTTTAGAAGCTAAGTTAATTAAGTCATATTCTTGTATATTTTGAGGGTCAAAATTTAATTGACTCTTGACCGTGCTGTCAACAACTACCGCTGTAGGATAAGGTTGCATAAGGTCATCAGGCTATATGCAAAAAAAAAAACTGCCAGTTTCTTGGCTGTATTTTGCTTCAAATGTCGCCACTCTTTGAGGGGGGGGGGAGGGGCAGGTAGGTTTGAAAAGAGTGCCCTGAGTTTCCTTAAGTAGGTTGCCATGCATACGGATATAAAAATAAAAGGCCGTTGCATAGTAAGTTTTCTTCACAGCCAAATCGGGCCAAGTCCTGTCATGACTATTGCAGCTACTGCTATTTTATCACTCCTACCAATGCTACGATCTATACCAATTTTCACTGCTGTCGCCCTACCACCCTGCCCGTTTAGTTAGTTCAGCGGGCTTCGGAGTTTTATTATTACTGACAAAGCGTATTTTTTCTTATTTTTCTATTTTCTTACTGTAAAGTTTTACTCATTAATCCATACTTTTCATTTCGTTTTAATTGTTACCAGTCTATCAAACTCCTCTTCAAGATTTTGGGCTGGCCAACAGCATCCCTCCCCCCTTCGACTTGGGCGTTGTTTAATTTGTTTAGTTTCTCTTTGATTTACAGGAATCTGTGCAAAAAAAAGAAAAGAAAAAAGGTAATCGAAATTCTTTAGCAATTTTTTTTTAGTAAAATAATAATTCATAGGTTTCCTGCAATATTGAGACGCTAATATGCCATCCATTTTACTTTCTTGGTTTCATTTATGTAGTTTATTGTGTAATCCCCTGGTATATATTATGAAGTGCTAGCCATGGCGCAAGAAAATGTACCTTTACGAGCAATTCGAGGCCGAAAAAGAAGTTTTCTTGTTTCCACTGTTTCTGAGGATGAAATGGCGCTTGCCACTAATGGGGGTAAGTGGTGGGCGATTCTCCCCTTTCTTTTGAGGGACGAGTCTTGCCTGCCCTAGCCG
Organism: Artemia sinica; assembly: GCA_027921565.1. Taxonomy (NCBI): domain Eukaryota; kingdom Metazoa; phylum Arthropoda; class Branchiopoda; order Anostraca; family Artemiidae; genus Artemia; species Artemia sinica. The sequence continues at coordinate 34,438,077 of CM051272.1, forward strand.
GTCTTAAGCTGGCGGGTGAATGTTTTCACCGGCAAATTAGCTAGTTCCCGTCATCACAACTGCTGATAATTTTATTTTATTGCTCCTACTACTACAACCTGTACTCTACCTTTCACTGTTACTACTGCCACCCTACCAGCCTACGAATATCTCCTCTAAGATCCTGGACTGGTGAAAAAAACCCCTTCGCTCACCCCGTCAGCTTGTGTGTGGTGTTTAATTTGTATATTTCTTACGTTTACGGGAATCTCTTCATCAGAATGGAAAGAAAATTGAAATTCTAGTCACTGTCGACCTGACATTTAAGAGACAAATGGATTTACCATAAACGAAGGTTCTGATTCATCGAACTTATAGAAAGAAGAAAAGTTAATAATAGACGATTTAATTACTAGTTAATTACTAGACGATGAATTTAAAATGGAATGATGTCAATCATTCAAATAACTTAGTGTTTGAAGCTAATTTGTACATGGGGTTGACTGTTTACCCAGAGTTTCAAGGGCAAATATAAACTCAATATCTTTATCATACAATAGCATAGTTGCAGGTCAGGATTTTTAACGTTAGGTCATGTTTTCGGTTTCAGTTTTGACGAATGAGTAAAAATTTTGCAATAATGCACACTACTTACTAAAGTGTTAAACCACTGAGTTCTGAGTTCTTTAATTAACATAAAAAAAAATCGTAAACAAAAAAACTACTTCAACCAAATCATAAGGCTCCATGGCCGGGAAAGAACAGGGGAGAAAAAAAAACACACCAAAAAAATATAAACAAAATCCAAAAAAAAATCCAGTCGCCCACCTGAATAATCCCCAGAATGACAAGCTAGGCAGAGGATAGCACATGATTTTACCAACTCAAATAAATATCCAACTCAATCCAGGACATCAACTCCAAGGGAAACCGGAAAAAACTTAATTACTAGCTAGAAATTCTCTAACATAATTTTTTGAACATACCAAACAAGTGGCAGCTTCGTGCAGACACAGGAAGCGTGTTCCAAATCCTGTTGCAAGTTGTCAGAGGGTTGAAGTCAGACCTCACTGATAGAGTATGAAGAATCTGTATTTTTCTGGAAGTGCGGAGTGTCCGAAGTACTGGAAGTCCGAAGACCAACAAAGTGGGTAACAGTCACTTTTGTGTAAAATACTGAATATTTGTAATAGAGTCCATAATGATTTTCAAAAGAACTGGTCTCGTATTCAAACACCTAAGCGAATAACAGAAATAAGTGAAAAAAAATATCATACTTAATAACTGGCACAATAAGACCAGCGATGTATTTTCATTTGGATTTTCGCCTCTTTTTACTCAATGGATTTTGCTTCTAAACAATTTAGATAGCTGTAGCTGTACACTTGCACTAATGTGGTTGCTATTTAGAAACTTCCCAGTGCCATCTAGATAAAAGTGCAACAGGAAATGCTAAACTAATATTTAGAACTTTCATTTTTGGTAGTATCAGTGTCTCAAAAAGAATCCCAGATTAAAAAAATAGTCTGAATCGAATTTACCATATATTTACATCCTACACTCACGAATTTACACCACATAACTTAACTTGAAAATAAAAACACAGTATCAAAATATAATCTCAATCATCAGTGATGACAACATGTAAAAAACAATGTTGCCAGCAACAACAAATAAAAAAGAAGACTTTTCAAATCTGGTAATCCAAAAAGGCATTCTATAATGCCGGTAATCCGGCATTCTTTATTAGATACACTTTATTTTTTATTTTTTTTTTTCAGTGAATCTGCTAATCGTCGCAGCATAGTCTTCAGGCTGAGTCAAATAGTTCTCTTCACTATTGCCTGCAGTCTTTCTATCATTTGGGTAGTCTACCGGAAGGAGCCTTGGGCCTGGATATTACAAGATATCCTAGGAGTTGCTTTTAGGTACTTTTTCTTGTGAAACACTTTTATCAAAGCAATAGATGTATGGACTCTATAGAAGTAAGCCAGTAAAATTCTAAATGGATTTTTATTTATGAGTTAATTGCCCCAGAGCCTCAAATTGGAAAATGTCTCAAAAGTATGTTAATCTAGCTATCTGGTATTTTATTTAATTGAGAGAAGGAAAAGAAAGAAAGAAAAAATGTTTCTTGTCTGATAATCCAAAAGCTGGTATATTACTAGTACTACTACTAACAACTCACTGCAGCACCAAGCCGCCTGAGGCCAACACAGCTACGCACGCTCCTTCTCCATCCCAATCTATTCAAAGCATCCCTTTTTACACCTGCCCATGAAGTTCCCATTTCCTTTAAATCTTTCTTTATGACGACCTCCCACCCCAGACGAGGACGACCTGCTTTCCGTTTAGCCCTAGACGGTTGGCCGAAAAGAACAATCTTTGGCAATCTGTCATCCTTCATCCGCACAACTTGCCCTAGCCACCTCAACCTTTCTTTCATTATGGCCCTAGAGAGCGGTATTGAACCACAATTTTCGTATAGCCTATTGTTTGAAATACGGTCAGTCAGCCGGGTACCCAGAATAACCCTTAAGCAATTCTCTGGGAAACATCTAACAAATCTTCATCCATTTTTCGGAGGGCCCATGCTTCAGAGCCATATTTGACCACTGTCATCACTGTACCCTCTAATATTCTAATCTTTGTTTTGCAGACTTATCTTCCTATTCTTCCAAACTTTTTTTTTAACTGAGAAAAAACACCCTGAGCCTGGGCTATTCTACTTTTGACATCTTCACTGCTCCCACCATCTTTACTAATAATAGTACCAAGGTAAGTGAAGCTGTCCACCTGATCAATCTTTTCATTACCAAACTTCACCTTTTCATCTTCACTTTATTCCTAGCCTTAGTGACTTAGTCTTCTTAACATTAATTTTCAAACCTATTCTAGCACCCTGAACTCGCAAAACCTCTTAAACTTTATTCATTTTGCTCACACTTTCATCTAGGATGCTTAAATCATCAGCATAATCTAAGTCAAGGAGACTTTTTCCTCCCCATTTGATTCCGTGGTCTCTCATTGCCTTTCCTGTGCTCCTTTAAGACAAAGTCCATCAAAATAATCCATATAAAAGGGGATAGAACACAACCCGGCTTAACTCCTGATTTAATACAAAACCAGCTGCTAACCTCATTTCCTACTTTAACCGCAGCAGTGTTATTCTCGTACATAGCACTAATCACTTTAATGTATTTGTCTGGTATACCATACAAGGATAAAACCTTTACTAAAGCTTTTCTATCAACAGAACCGAATGCTTACTCATAATCTATAAAACTGAGGACCAAAGGTGTTTGAAAACTCAGGCACTTCTCAATTATTAACCTAAAAATGAAAATTTGGTCGACACATCCTCTACCTTTTCTAAAACCGCACTGTTCTTCTATTAAAACTTTGTCTACGGCACCTCTCAGTCTAAAAAGTATCATATTACTAAGTAAATTTACTACCTACAGAAAACCAGACTAATCCCTCGATAATTACCACACTCACTTTTATTACCTTTATTGTAAAGTGGCTTAATTAAGGTTTTCCTAAAATCGTTAGGTACTTCCCCTTTTTCAAAAATCATATTCATAATCTTCAGTAACTTATTTCTAACCTCAGAGCCACCATAGTTAAGAAACTCATTTACCACCCTATCAGCACCTGGAGCCTTATTATTTTTTAGTCCTTTTAGTACTGTCGCTAATTCTTCCTCACAAAACAAATCTTCCTTCACATCCAATGTATCACAAACTTTTTTATTTTCCTCTATATGTCTTCCTTCAATTCTATCTTGGTTAAGCAAATTCTCAAAATGTTCGGCCCATCTCTCTTTATTTTTTTCCTTATCGCTAATTGCGGCCCCATTCCCATCTTTAACTAGGCCAAGTCCACATTGACTACTCCCTCTAATTTGTTAACATGCCAGTACAATATTTTACTATTATGCCGTCTAGCTGCATCTTCTAGATCCTTGGCAATTTTATTCATGGCCTCCACTTCACACCTCATTAGTTCATATTTTAATGCTTTGTCCACTTTCTTTACATTCCTTTTGTTTTCATATGATCTATCACTAGTATCCGAGTATATGATCACTAGTATATGATCTATCACTAGTGTCAAAGTATCCGAACGCTGGTATTTGCTTACATGGCGATGCGAATGACCTGAGGATAGACTCTATCTGCACCTCTCTTAATATTAAACAACTGGTTAAAATATCTACAACAAAAGGTAACACCTCTCTGGATGTTATTTGTTCAAGCATGAGTAAGTATTACAACTCCCCGCAATGCACTGCCACCATTAGGAGGCAGTTACCACTATTGTCTTCTTTTTTCTCCCTCTTCAGCCGCTGAACATTCCTTTGCTACCTCCATTGGGGGTGTGCCGTCCCCTCAGTGACACAGGCCCTTTTTTTCTTTTGGATCATGGCTGACCAGTGAAAGTTGGTCAGACCTTTATAATTCTAATAATCATGATGACAAAATTTTGATTTTTCACAAAAAAAAAACAAATTGATTCCTATTCATTATGTTTCCCAGGAAAAAAAAAAAAAAATCAGAAAATGCTCCAGTGATAAACCTTACATAAATAATCACATAAAAATGTTAATCCGCACGAAAATAAGCTTATTTAACAAGGGTAATTTAGCTGAAGCAAATAAGTTAAGAAAGGAATTAAAAAGTCAAATAAGAAAAGCTGCCCGAGCCTACTATAAAAATAAAATTAAATACTTGCGCCATGATAAACCAAAGAACTGGTACTCTGAAATTAAAAAAAAACTTATCGGCAAGAGTCAAGAACAACTAAATCTTAATATAAATGAACCTCCAAAGACCACAGCTAATGACCTCAATAAGTTTCTGGCTTCTATTGTCCAGAGCCTCCCACCCCTATCTTGCGCATTTCCAGATATTCCTGATCCTTTTTCACTCCCACATATTTCTCCACTTGATGTTGTAAAAAAAAATTGAAAAACTAAAACGATCAAGCATTTGCCCTTTAGATATTCCTGTTCCTCTGATTAAAGCTTTCAGTGATTACCTCTCAAAACCCCTATCCACCCTGTTTAATGAAATTACCGAATCTGGACAGTTCCCTCAATATTGGAAACAAGGCTTTATTACCCCAATCAAAAAGAAAAAAGGGAAGCCTGGCTTTGATGGCATTCGTCCTATTACCCTCACCTCAATTTTTTCAAAATTATATGAAAGTTTTTCTCGCAGACTGGCTTAAGAAGAAAGTCCTCCCCCTCATTGATCTTAGACAGCTTAGTAATCTCAAATCCACGTCAACCTCTCATTACCTGATCCATCTTGTTGATACCATGGGTAAATTACTTGAAAAACCTAACACTTGGCTTAATCTGATTTCTATTGATCTTCAAAAAGCTTTCGATTTGATTAACCACAATTTACTCATAGATAAACTTATAAATAAATTCCACATTGAAACTGTCCTTGTTAAGCTCGTTGCCTCTTTTCTCTCTAATAGATCTCAAGCAGTTAAATATGTAAATTGTTTCTCAGATCATCTCCCCATATTTAATGGCATTCCTCAGGGGGCTATTCTAGGCCCTCTCCTTTTTTCTCTTATGATTAACAGCCTTTCAACCCTTTATGACAATAGGTGGAAATTTGTCGATGACTTGACAGTTTTAGAGATATGTCATAAAAACATGTTTAGCAACCCAATGGGCATACTCCAAGATATTGCCTATGAGGCCTCTTCCCTTGACATGACAGTTCACCCTTCTAAATCCGCAATAGTCTCAGTAAGTTTCCTTAAATCCCCTCCCCTTTTTCTTGCTCCTATTCCTCCTGAAACCTCTGTCACATCTCTTAAACTCCTTGGTTTTACAATTTCTTGCAATTTGAAATGGGATGCCCATATAAATAATATCCTACGACAAGCAAACTCCTCGCTTTCCCTCCTAACTTTTAAACTTTTAAATAAATTTAGTTGCCCCCAATCACATTTACTACAAGTATACATTTCTTTTATGCGTCCCATATTAGAGTATGCTTGTCCTGTGTGGCACCCTGGCCTCTCAAATGAAGCAACACAAAAAATTGAACAATGTCCAAAAGAGAGCTCTAAGAATTATTTTTAAAGAGGGCAAGATACCATATTTTCATTTGATAAATATTTCAAAACTAGAGACCCTCGAGAGACGAAGAAATAATTTGTGCCTCCGTTTTGCAAAAAAAATGCCATAACAAACCCTCGGACGGCAAGTATTTTCCCCAAACGTCACTCCCCATCCAGATTACGGCCGCCTCGAGCTGTTTCTGAGCCCATCCCTGTTTTGTCCCCCATTCGCTGCGTTACTTCCAGATACGAAAGAACTTTTGTCCCCTTTATTACGGAAAAAATGAATAAAATATCCCAATAGTTTCTTTTTTTCCCCCTCTTTTTTTGTTTATTAGCTGATAGTGCTGCCCAGGTTCTTGCACTCATTTGCTTGTCCCCCCTTTTTTTCAGTTCCCCCTTTAATTTTTATATATTTTATTTTTCGTTCTTTTTTGGGGGGTTTATTTATTTATTTTTGTCCCCCTCCCCCCCCCCCCCCCCCCTTCTTGACCAGTTTTTATTTTTTTAACTCTTTTATTGACTTACTGTAGTTGAATTATTGACACTTTCTTAGTGTCCCTTTTAATTTATATGCATTTATGTCTCGCTTTTTTTTGTATATTCGCTTATTCCCCCCCCCCCATCCTTTTTTTATGTCCGTTCTAATTCTTTTTCTGATTCGTATTTGTGTAAGTTTAGTTTGACCAGTTTTTATCTTTTAACTTTTTAATTGACTTTTTACAGTTTTAATTATTGACTGTTAAATAATTGTTCATTATGATTTTTCTATTTCGTTGTTGTTTTTTTTGCATTTTTGCCAGTTTTAGTGCAACCATTTATATTGTCGACTCCGAAGTCCGAATTCGGCCCTTTGTGGGCTTGTGATAGTGATCTTTTTGAAATTAATATCTCTTACTAAGGTAATTCTTGTACAAGTCCTTTCTCCTTTCTATCAGACATAAAGCTTTTTCACTAATATTCTTAGCTGCAGTTCTAGCTTTCTTCCCTAAGACACCTTGAGCAACTTCACAAATTATTTTTCTAAAGTTATTCCAACCATCTTCCACATTATCAAATTTTAAACTCTCAAGTTTAGTATACAACTGTTCCTGGAAAGTGTCTCTCAATTTCTTATCCTGGAGTCTACCAACATCACAACTTCCCGGGAGGTAGTTACCTTTCCGATATTTCAGCTTTAAATTAACCTTTGACACTACTAGATGGTGATCTTTACTTTTAACATCAATAACGGCACTCCTATATACCCTAGTATCTTGTATTGATCCTGCCAGTCTTCGGTTTACAATAACATAATCAATAAGGTTTGCTGTCTTACCATCACGTGAATACCATGTTAACTTATGAGCCATTTTATGATCAAACATCGTATTGGTTATAACTAGATTGTTATACTTACAAAATTGCAAAAGTCTGTATCCATTACTGTTAATTCATCATAAATTCCTCAGGGAATTAAGAAGGTGAAATATACATTTTGGGCTTTTTTGTTATTGACCAACAGTTGTCTTTACAAATAAAGCTGTTTATCTAGCATTAAAGATAAGACATAAATTTTGAAAAGCTCATATTTCAGACTGTTTTTGCAATTAATAGAACTGACCTTATAACTTGAGTCTTAAATGGGATATAAGCATGTGGATTAGACCAATCGATCGAGTGAATTTTGTTTAACAAAATTTTTATAACATGCTTTGCGACCCTTTTGTATCTTCTTCCACCAGTTTTAATCGCCACCGTCGGCGGCTCGGACATTTGGCTTCGCGTATTATCCTCGTATCTTTCGAGCATTAAAGATAAGACATACATTTTGAAAAGCTCATATTTCAGACTGTTTTTGCAATTAATAGAACTGACCTTATAACTTGAGTCCCATATAGGATATAAGCATGTGGATTAGACCAATCGATCGAGTGAATTTTGTTTAACAATATTCTTATAACATGCTTTGCGGCCCTTTTCTATCTTCTTCCACCAGTTTTACTCGCCACCGTCAGCGGCTCGGAAATTTGGCTTCGTGTATTGTCCTCGTATCTTTCGAGCAGTACTTAGCCCATCAGCTATTGCATGATGTGATTCTGAGTCAAGGTTTCTGATTTTTGTTTCCAGTGGATTTTTTTTGAGATTCCGACATTGTAATACTAACGATGAACAAAATATTATGATTAATAAATTAATAACTATTGATTAAAAGTGTAACAAATATTGGCTTGGATATCTAGGTTTGCGAAGTTTTAAAATAATTATTTTAAATAATTTCTTAGACAACACTGCCTTTGCACTCACAGAATTAAAAAAATAAAAATATAGAGATAACAGGTATAATATTTTAAAACAAAGCAGTGGTCAAAAAAAATAATAAACTACTGGGATGCACAATCTCTATCCCCCTTAACCTTCCTCATTCTAATGCTCATTATTTGCGAAACCCATCCACTCCATGTAATCCCGGAGGCTATTGTATATACGTTCCAGATAGTTGATTCTTTTAAGTTTCTTTGTTGCAAAAGTTATAATGCCACGAATAATTATGCTGTTGCTGAGGCCAAATCCGCATATCTAGTATTTTATTAGTTTACGCAGATTCTTTACCATCTTGTATGACAATTGTCCTTCAATTAAAGAAAAATAAATAATCTAACAAAATGCAAGAACAATAAGATCTGTAACAATAGTCTGTAGCTTATTAGTGTGGTCTCCATTTAAGTTCATATTATCGAAAGTTGTGTTAATTGTTTTTTTACAATAGGGTGATAAGTTTCCTCATTTTTTTATTCTACCAGGTTTGCGGAATGGTGGTAAAAGATCTGAGGAATCTTTTCCAATTTCCTATTATTTTTTTTTTGAAATCATAATTTATACTTTCGTTTTTGGCAAGAGGATATGTCGCTATACTCTTGTAATTTCCATAGGATATGTCGCTCCCTGTGAGCAACGTAATATATATCTACTCAGAATATAAGTCTGTTTTCACACATAAAGATGCACAATGAGGGCTACAACATATTTGTCTGAGGGCTGAGGGCTACAACATATTTGTAGGAAAATGGTTAAAGCTCCTGTTGAAACGATTAAATTTGATATAATTAATTGTCTCCAACTTAAAATAAGGAAAAAAAAAATCAGTGGAGTACTAAAGGAACAAGAAAAAAACTTTCGACGTCACACCGCTAACACGAAAAACGTTACATTGACTGAAAAAAGTATGCTGTTTGTAAAGGCAAAGAACTAATTAACCACGAAATAGAAAAATAAGACAAGGGGTCAACAGAATTAAAGGTTTGTGACGTTTATAAAGTATCTACTCAAGGTGACGGGTAAAAAAAATTATACATCAAATTGGAAAGATTGTAACTGACAATCTGACAATATTGATTATAGGTTTGTCGTGAGAGGCAGAAAAGAAACTCTGCAATTTTGGATTAATTAACCGTTAGTCTATGTCTGTCAACATGTCGCTCTGGGTATTTATTTTGCCTTGGAGAGTGTTCATAATGTCGCTTCTATTTTCCTATTAATTCGAGTATGTGTGATTGTATGTTTTTTTTCTAGTATAAACATGCTGAGATTGATAAGACTACCAAATTTCAAAATATGTACAATTTTGCTCGTTGTCCTGTTCTTCTATGACATATTCTTTGTGTTCATCACGCCTTTCTTCACCAAGGTATGTTGATGCTTTTAAAGTTTTTGTTTGTGTGTGTGTGTTTCTTTGTCACTTCGTTTCTGAAAATTTATTATTGACAATACTTAGAGAGAATTTCCAATTTTGGAATCAAATCATTTAAGAAATTACCGTAAGAATTTAGGCCAATCACTTGTTGAAAACGATTTAGTTCCAAAAAATAGCGTTAAAAAACTGTGGCAAATTTTGCATGTGCAAAATTTGCGCACGTGATATTAGTTGACTGTAAATTTACTTAAATTTGAGTACTTTTTAAGTTTATGTGGTTATGTTTATTTTCCTTAGTATTTCTTCGTCACTTAATTTCTTAAAGTTGGTCGTCGGTATAACCTTTTATTGTGAATTCACGTTGGAACTATGAATCATTTTGGGGATGCAAGCATTCCATACTGGAAAGAAAAACTATCAGAAAATATGCTTTTAATAGTTTTAACGAATTCGTTATTTCGAACTTTTTTCATCTGCTATTAGCTATTCATTGTACCCTAACAAGGATAAGCTGGTTACAAAAATTTCGGAGCTGTCTCAGTGTTATGAGATGGCTGGGTGTCTCCACTCTGTCATAATCACCTTCCGCCGTCCCTAACCCGGAAGTGAAACTCTGCCTCTGTAGCCTCATGGTTGCATCGGGTTTGACCTTTCTTGTGCTTGCTTAACCACAAACGGGCTGAAAACCGCGCTGCAAGGTGACCTTGAGGAGTGACGCTTCGCGAGGAAATTATAGCCTAGTGAACGATTCGCTGGTTTTGATTAACGGATATTGGATTTGGATTTTATTTGCTTTAATGGGCTTGGTCAAACTGGCTAACCTCTTCCTAGTTATATTATTTATCATGGATTGCTACTCAGGGTAAAAAACATCTCCCAGGGCTTGGAACTATGAAATCAAATGGTATAAAATGTATTTATTCAGGTGTGGATAAATATTTACTAAATCATATTATTGAGTTATGACTAGAGTGAATATACCACTCCATGCCTTTTTTATGCTCTTTACGAATATAATAATCATTTTTGTCGGAAATGAATTTTAGCCCCCCCCCCTATATATTACAATTCAGCACATATATTTGCACATTAGGGGGGTGGGGGAAAGTTTAAACTTACCTCTCATTTACATCAGAAATAAAATTTACCCCACCCCCCTAATGTGCAAATATATACCCTGAATTGTTATATATAGGGGTGGGGGCTAAAATTCATTTCCGACAAAAATGATTATTATATTCGTAAAGAGCATAAAAAAAGGCATTGAGTTGTATATTCACTTAAGTCGTAACTCAATAATATGATTTGGTAAATATTTACCCAGGTGTGAAGAATGGGTTATAATGATACGGATTAGGACTCATCAGCACTGAGGAGCCTTTTACGTCTTGTTAAGATTTCAAAAGAATTAACAATAAAGTCGTAGTTGTACACCTTTATGACCAGAAAGTGCAATGTATCAGTCATTTTGTTATATATCCCTGTAGAAAGCACTGTCGAAGACAGTTTTAACCTAGATAAATTTCACGTACAGTTACAGGAACAAATAGATAAGATGCCACGTAGAAATATAATATTTTTATTAGGGACTTTACTGACCAGTTGGTAGAAATAGGGATAGATGATACCGTAGTTATGGAATATTTGTTGCTGGTAAGAAAAAAAATGGCAGTGGCAAAAGATTGCTATGATTTTGCAAGTACAATAATCTAGTTGATAACCAATACGATAATGACAATTTTAAGTTTTATTGCTCTAAAAGCCCAGGGGCCGTCGTAATTCTGATTAATTCACATTTATTAAACAAAACATTACACAATTTGCAAAAAAAAAACAATTCATGGTACTCAAGGTCATTGCAAGCGGGTTTCAAGGTCATTGCAGGGAAAATAGGGTAAATAGTAGTGCCGTTAATGATGTTAATAGTGGTTTCTTAGGGGAAAATGCTAGAAAACCCGCTTGGAATATCAGTGAAAACGCTTTACGCATGGTAAAAGAGGTAAGAGTTTTGTTAAACAAAAGTTTTTGAATGACTTAGCTTTTTTTAGAATTAGAAGAAAATAAGGGAAGTAGATACGTCGCTAAGGATTAAAGAGAAATAAGATTAAGGCTCTGATTCCTAAAAATCTAGAAAGTTCTACCAGGTGACATGTATCTTATCTGGGCAACAGCTTCGAAATATTGATTTCGATGTATGGAATCTCGAAAGTAAAAACTAATTATCAATTTATTGAAAAATTCAGATATCACTTAACGCAACAAATTTTTTCCGAATTCAAATTTGCTGCTTTGCCTGAATATAAAAAAAATGTATCCTATGTTAGGCTGCAGAGATCTTTTGAATCATAAAAGGTGTACAATCTGCTTAACATCTACATTTTTCAGAATGGAGAAAGCATTATGGTTGAGGTTGCATCTGGCGGACATTCAGACAGCTCTGTAGGTGGCAGTGGTAAAATATCAGATGACGAACAGCTACCGATGCTCCTAAGAGTCCCCCATTTGGGATATCATCCATTTGATGCTTGCTATACAAGGTGAGCAAAATCAAGGAGATGTATGGGACTTTAGTTGGGGGAAAAGGTCTAAGACCCAATGTTTCTTCGGGAACAGATGTGTCAAACAATATTACTAATGTACGTTTTTGCCGATACAAAAAAAAGAAATCATTGAACCCCAATAATTATTCAGATACGCAATTTAAAATCGTAAACTTATAGGTTTTAATATTTTGACGACAAAATTATTCAGAAAGCTTGCAGTCGAACACCAGAAGAGATGACCTGTCAAAATGCCAATTTCTATGTATTATTTGGAAAACTTTTTTACAAAATAGAAAACCACTGCGGGAGGGGGGGGGGGGGTTCGTCACCCTTGCATCCTCCTCCCTTGATAGTCCCCTGAGCTAAAGACTCGGTGCATCTGTTGATTCGTAAATCCAGCTGGGGGAAGGGGTATTGGTGAGATTTTCCATGTAAGAACAATATTCAGTTTTCTTTCAGTTATTTTGTTGCCCAAGTCCTGTCTGACTAATATTTAAAAGTTAACTTTTATCTATTTAAGTTTCCCCAGAGAGTTTCATTACAATTATTCTACTCAGGTTAGGTGGCGAAATTGCTAGGGGTCAGAGAAAGAAAAGCGTTAAATGACAAATTATGTAAAACCACTAGGCTAGAGAGAAAACATCATAACATTGAAACACACTAGAGTTTAATATTCATTTACCATTTTTGGCCGAAAGTAATAAAGTTATTTTCAACTTTTTGATATAATTTGGGGATTTTCAGGTCTATGGTATAGGTATTCGAGTGTTGAATTTTAACTGAAGTTATTGAATTTCAAACCATAAACGAAGAACTTATCTATTAATGTGGGGCAAATATTTGGGAGGTAGTAACTATGCCGAGTGGATACGTACTTAGGGGAGGAGCATTAGTCTTTGAAGTTTTTTTTCTACTGAATTTCCTATGCGTTCCACATCATTTGTCTATTTTAGTGTTTGAATGTTTACAGTGCCCTGAAAAATACTGCTTTACGCATACTCAACGCCGATAACCCCCCCGCCCCCATCCACTAGTAGAAGTATCTACATGTGATATAAGTTTATACTAAATGGGACCCGACTTTGTCTTTTCAACCTTGACTCATGTTTTGATAGAGTGTCTTTTATATAGCGTAATGCCCCCAGTACTCGGGCAGTGGCTAATCTCGGACAAATATTTGATTAAAACATGTTTTGCTAAAAGCAGGTTCCCCAATCTTGGATATGGTGCAGATAGTTGAGTTTGGCTGTTGGTTGGGACTGGGCTAGTCAAAATTGGCTGACTAAAATCTGCGAAAACTCTTTTTTTATATTTAAGCTTAAACAAAAGCTACCCTTACATCCTAGCCCACTCAACTACAATTATTCTACTTCACAGCACTTGCCTTAGATTGATTGTATACATGACTGAGCCAGTCTATGATTTAGATACTTTGTTCTAACTTCAAGGACCCATGTCCAAGAGTGTGTAGTACATTCTAAGTTTAGATTCAAGTGTCCGTGATTAGGCTTCACTGTTGATTATCATTTCATCATTAGTTCTAACTTCAAGGACCCATGTCCAAGACTGAGTAGTGTACTCTAAGTTTAGACTCAAGTGTCCATGATTAGGCTTCATTGTTGACTATCATTGTATATCAAATTGTTAGTGTTACATAAGGTTAACATATTCAAGCTAATCACATACTCATTAAGAAAGTTTAGAAAAGTCCAATGGTGAAACAGTCCACTTTCATGCAGATTTTACAGTGATGTAACACTTAAAGTTGTCGTAGCTGTTCAACTACTGAGCATCTTGCCCTAGGCCTATACCTAAATGTAGACCACTGAACCTTACCCCCATAATGAATAAATATACAGCCACTAAATGATATACACCTACTCAATGAATTTTCAATAGTTTTCTGAATGAATTTTCAACCCTTTTCTTCCTGCTCTAAGATTCCAACTCTAAGATTCATGCTATTGAAAATTCATCAAGTAGCCTAGAGGTAGTTTGGGCTATGTAGACTATTTGTCCATTAGGAGGGTGGGGGGTAAGTCTAGTAGGCCTAGTCCGCTTTTAGGAATGGTATAAGCAGGCCAAGTATTTTGACTGCTTTAAAATAGCCTAGGTCAATATTTCAGACTTTGAATTCATTCTACTTTCTAGGATAGAAAGCACCTTCTCAAGCTTTACTGAAAAAAAAAAACCTCAAAATTTACTAGTTTTTTCAACTGAAAGTAAGGAGCAACATTAAAACTTAAAACAAACAGAAATTATTACGTATATGAGGGGGTTCGCTCCCTAGTCAATACTCCGCCCTTTTCGCTAAAGTTTTTTTTTAGTATTTTCAAAAGAGCTATCTATTCTAATTAACCGGCCTTTGTGTTTCAAGGGTTTGTGATTCGAACAAAATTCGAACTTAGCGTACAGAGCAAGATATCGACTAGGGGGCAAACTCCCTAATATACGTAATAAAACATACGAATATAGAAGTTCGTTACGTAAGTTAATTCATAAGTTACGTCAGAACAAAATTTCGAGAAAGCCATTTAGCCAAAAAAAAGTAAAATTAATATGCAAATTTCGTTTTAATTATTCATGTATGGTGAGCCAAAATCAAAGCTGCATTAATCCAAAAAACGTTCAGAAATTAAATAAAAAAAAAACAAGTTTTTTTTTAACTGAAAGTAAGGAGCGACATTAAAACTTAAAACGAACAGAAATTATTCCGTATATGAAAGGGGCTGTCCCCTCCTCAACGCCTCACTCTTTATGCTAAAGTTTGACTCTTTCTCACAACTTTTTTTTTAAAAACAATAAAAAACTTTAGCGTAAAGAGCGAGGCGTTGAGGAGGGGACAGCCCCTTTCATATACGGAATAAGTTCTGTTCGTTTTAAGTTTTAATGTCGCTCCTTACATTCAGTTAAGAAAAACTTGTTTTTTTTTTTATTTAATTTCTGATCGGTTTTGAATTAATGCAGCTTTAATTTTGGCTCACCATACATGAATGATTAAAACGAAATCATATAAAAGGTTTAATATGGAATAATAAGTTTCGGTATATACCGGGACCAAGCGCGTGTGTCGGAGGCCCTTTATCCCAAAAAGGTTCCGTAATTTTGTATTTTTTCTTTTGTCATGATTTTCGGTAAATCTCTTATTTTCGCTGCTTCTGTGGATTTACGAATTTGTTCATTTCTTTATTTTTAGTTTTCTTCAGATTCCTCTTTCACGATATCCACGACAGTGTAAGAGTACCTTATTTTAGAAGCTGTCGCAATAATTCCGCTTCGCAATAGAAGCATCTGCAATACTTTAAGTAAATGCTGTCAGTTTGATTTTAAAATATTGTGGTAAAATTAATATTTTTAGTAAGGTGTCAGATTATAACTTAATTATGACGTTGAATGAGTTTAAAAAAAAATACAGCAACAGATTTTTTTTTTCAATTATATAGGCTACATGTTCATCGTTTTTTTTTTTTTTTTTTTTTTTTTCAAAAAATGAGCCTTACGGTTTGTCGACAAAATGAATTTGAGGAGAATTTATAGATTCAAACTCTGTTTTTCTCAGATTAACCCATTATTTCCTTTATTTGAGGCAACGTCTCTAAGGTTCAGACAAATAAAATTAAATGTTATTTCTGAAACCAGCTTACTTTTCTCTGCCTTTCTGAGTTTTTTTTTTTTTTTTTTTTTTCATTATTTTTTTACCATTTTCAGGCATTCCCTCCTTGGGTTCGGAGATATTTTGGTGCCTGGGCTTCTTGTTTCTTTTTGTCACTATTTTGATCTGAAGATGAAAACACCCTTTAAAATCTACTTCGTTTCGTCTCTAACTGGTAAGTCTAATCCTTTGTCTTTTCCCTCTTACCACTGAGTTTTAACTTAGAATCTTAAGGCCAAGTATACATTTTTTATGTGCTAGTTTCTCAAAGTTTCTCTACTGGAAATTCTACGTGACCCTAAGTTACCACGAAGAATGGAGGATACAACGAAAAATGGAGAAATAATCCTCTTGTTAGCTATTTCGCAACAGAATAATTAACTTAATTTCAATTTTACATTTTTACCTCAGTTGCTTTTGTGTTCTCACCGAAGTAACTCTAATAGCTTCTTTTCCCTACGTGTATCAGTGGCGACAATTGTAGTTTTATTAGTGGGGTTTCAATTTGTTTTTAGTTTAGTATAGTTTTTTATCTGTGTTTCTCTTGTGCTGAGGACGCCTAGTTTGCATACAGGCGAAATATCCGCGTTGTTTTAGTTTTTTCATCTTTTTTCTCTACTGGCCGCAGTCTCGTTTGTCATTTTGTCTCTTTTTGTTTAGTTTTTTCTAAATTCCAATATTTTCTAAAAATGCTAATTAAACCATCTAAACTACTGTAACTTGTTGCCTGTTTTGGGAAATGTAAATATGAGCTTATGAACTGATGATGGCTCTCGTAAATCGAGATGGCTCTCGATCGATGTTATCAGCAACGCTCGCATAATACACTTATGCTGTGTTGCAACTTGATCTTACAAGAAGAAGGTTACAATACAAGAACAAGAAGAGACACAAAGCTTTCTTTTTTAAACTTTTCGTTTACCTCATTGTAACAAGATTCGCTTTTATTCTTTTGCTTGCTACTGGATGTTGTGAAACAAATAAGTAACAATTGAATCTTTTATGCTTGCAACGGTCTAAGTTTTAATTTGAATTAGCGCTGTATGATTCAATTTGGTCTCTGTGTTGGTCAGTGGCTGTTTATTTTCTTTTTAAATGCTTATATTTAATTTTGTCTGTTTGGGGAATTAAATTTTCAAAGAAGGTCAAAAACTAGTTTATAGGTATGATATTTAGCATATGCAGATAACTATGGCTTTTGGTTGACGGGTGAATAGATTGGTGTGGGTTTGATATGAAGCTAAAGAAATGGGATTTGCTAGAAAGTATGAATCGTTAGATATGCATTAAGATGAAATACGACAACATTAATTTTCTTTCCTATAACATATACCTAATTAATAAAATAAAAGCATTTTCACAAACTAAAAACAACAAACGCTTTTAACAAGCGTGCTAAAAGCCAAACAATGTTTTGTAGATCCAAAAAATATTCTTCGGGCAGTCCAGACGTATTTCATGACTATTCAAGGGCGAATTTTTATGTCGCGATAAATCTTAGTTTTCGAAATTTCTAGGAAGCTGGGTAAAAACTGTGTTCTAATTATTTATGCATTTGAACCTTTATTTTATAGTAAAGAACGGACTAGCCCATAGTAACCGAAATATTAAAATAAAATGAAGGTTTTGACAAGACTAAATCATCATATGCACGATGATGCAACATGCTTATCTTTTGACAAGATAATGATTCACTGTGGTTCGTTCTTTACTCCAACTAAGAAAAGGCCAAATAATATAAACATCTGCTCTGAATATAATTTTTGCTTGAAATTACTTTGAATGAAAAAGAGTTGGCAATATAATTTCTTTAAAGGTTAACTATCCACTTTATAAATTATATTTTGTACTTATAAATTATATTTTAATATATTTTATAATATGTGAATTATATATTTATATAATTTATAAAAATATAATTTATAATTATATATATAATTTATAATATATATTTTATAAATTATACTTTATAAATTATAAAAGCTGTCTTCACCTTAATCCTTTGTATTTTACATCCTGATTAGCAAACCTATTTCAGGGATTCGATCTTTATGTGGCTTGATGGCATTGGGATATTTAAGAACTCCTAATCACTCAAAATTTCACAACAAAATCCGAATGTCTCCGACATTAACATCCCTGACTCATTGTCAACATTTACGTGACAGGTTTAAGTTCATTTATTAGCACAGGTGGCGAAGAAGATCTCACCCTGATTCAAAACCCAAAAATAACAGCAAATACTTCTGCGCTAAAGCCAAGAAACCAAAAGACTCTCATTTATTTTCCAAGATAATGTTAGCATTAGATAAATGCAAGGACATTCTAAAGCAGAGGCAAGAACTAATTTAGATGGTCCATAGAGCTGAATGTATTTAAACATCTTTGGATGCATTGATGATTATTGAAGTTCTTCCTGTTATTCTCGTGTATGTAATACCCAAATAATTATATTCGTCTTACTGACCCTAAAGTCTTGAACTATTCAGTTTAGTTAGCCCAGATTAATTTTCAACTTAAAAAAAGGAAATGAAAATTTTCTATTTGTAGTATGAGCAAAGTATGCTTCGGGCAACAAAGTTTTAAAAAAAAATCCGTTAATAGGAGTTTTTTTAAGATGCCAACTTTAATTAGAATTTATTTTTTTTTAAGTACCGAGGACATGAAAATAAAAACATTTGTTTATCCTGCATCAATCTTTGGTCTATTCATACCTGATAACCGTGGTTTTATAAAAGTTTCCTTTGGCTCTCAAAAATTATGAAGTTTTTATGGGAGTTTATATTTTTCGCCGGCGTTGCCACGTTTAATCGCGTAAAGAAATAAGTCAAACTAAATAGTTAAATTTGACGACACTTTTTGTTGTTAAAATTCAAAAGTTAACAATGTTGTTGTTGTTTTTTTCTCAAAGACAACTGTTCCTACAAACGAAAACTAAATATTTTTAGGAGAAAGGAAAACTGGTTGATGTTTTAAGTTTTAGCCTCTTTTGGCTGATTTTTCGTGCATATATCTTTTGTTTGAAATTTGTCGCCCACTACTATTCAAAACAACATAACTGTGTAAGTAAGGGAGGCTACCCCACCCCAATCTTTGGCTCTTTTGGCTTACACCGAACGCATGCACAAGTGCAATTGTGCTTGACCAGTCCTTTTTAAAGTGTTGAAAAGCCAAACTTTAGCCAGAAGCCATGGTTACCTTAATTGTGAGGGGAGCTACCAACCCCTCAGCCCGGACTCTTTAAATCAAAGTTTAACCTTGTCGAATAATGCTTCGTGAAAAGAGCGCTTCTAGTGTGTTTGTTTTTGGAATAAAGTACATGTCCGAAATGGACTTTCGTCTCCGTAATATGAGGGGAGTTTTCGTCCTCGTTTGATATTTCACCTGAGTTACCACCCATACAAAAGCTTAGAACTGTGGACTTGAAACTTTTTTTTGGGACTTAAGTACTTTTGTTACTTAAGAAGGCCATTATCTGCTGACGATTTATCAAAAACGTTGATAATCACTGCAGCATTTATGCCCTTATAAGCTGACGATTTATGAATAAACAGAGAGCTAAAACGCTGCATACTTTAGAGCTCTTTTTAAAAATGGATGACTCAAAACTTCCTGTCTAGGGTTTTATCACGAAAAATCGATTGGCTCTATCAAAATCTACATTTTGCAGCATTTTTAACCTTTGCCCAAAAAGGTTTTTATTACGAAAAATCTATTGGCTCTATCAAAATATACATTTTGCCCAAAAAGGTTTTATCTCGAAAAATCGATTGGCTCTATCAAAATCTACATTTTGCCCAAAAAGGTTTTACCATGAAAAATCGATTGGCTATCAAAATCTACATTTTGCAGCATTTTTAACCTTTATTGCCCAAAAAGGTTTTATCACGAAACATCGATTGGCTCTATCAAAATTTACATTTTGCCCAAAAAGGTTTTATCACGAAAAATCGATTGGCTCTCTCAAAATCTACATTTTGCAGCATTTTTAATCTTTGCCCGAAAAGGTTTTATCAATTAAAATCAATTGGGTCTATCAAAATCTACATTTTGTCCAAAAAGGTTTTATCACGAAAATCGATTGGATCTATCAAAATCTACATTTTGCAGCATATTTAACCTTTGTCCAAAAGGTTTTACCAAGAAAAATCGTTTGGCTCCATCAAAATCTACATTTTGCAGCATTTTTACCCTCTTTAGGCAAAAAATGATGTTTTGTGGCACGAAGTGATAAACATTGTTGGTTTGTTGTGGTTTGTCAAGATAAGGGGGGGGGGCTCAAAATACCTTTTTTTTGTTTTAAAATGAAAAA
Source organism: Artemia sinica (assembly GCA_027921565.1). NCBI lineage: Eukaryota > Metazoa > Arthropoda > Branchiopoda > Anostraca > Artemiidae > Artemia > Artemia sinica. The sequence continues at coordinate 34,458,326 of CM051272.1, forward strand.
ATTGGTTGTCTGTCTTAGTGTCCAGGCACTTTGATCCTCTTTGCATGGAAATGATGTTTAGTGGCACAACGTGGCAGAAAACGCCAATTTGATGTGGCACGTTGTCATTTGAAAAGGGTACTTGATATTGCGATTTTTTTTCTAATGAACCTCTGCTATTATTTCACAATCATTCCTTCGGTAGGATCACTCCTGGGAAAAATAGACATACCAGGGCTTCCTATACAAAAAAGCGATTTTCCTTGTTGTTCAAGGTTAGTGTCTGTAGTTTTACTGTAAATCCCACACTCCTTATACTAAAGTTTGACTTTTTTGTCGTATTTCTTTAAGAAGGACTGCTCAAATAGAAGGGCCGTTGAAATTGAATGAAAAATATTTTAAAGAATTTCAAGACTTTAGCATAAAGAGCGAGGGTTGAGGAAGGGCCACCTCATATACCGAATAATTTCTGTTCGTATTTATGTTGCAACATCAAGTATTAATGTTGCTCATTTTTTTTCAGTTGAAAAAACTTTTTATGTTAATATTTAAGCTCCTTTTAAGGTTTTGGTTGTTATTAAAAGGAATCGCCCCTTGCTTACGGTTTGTTATGACGAATTGTTTGAGCACAGAATTCCTGTTTTTCCTAACTCTTAAAAGATGGTTGTGTAAATTTTTTACTTGACCCATTCAAACAGTCACATATTTCATTTTCACTATCTACCACTTCGGGCGCTGTGGAATTCACCTAATGCGCAATTTTACTGAATTAATAAATTTTAATATATAATTGGGACCTTATTCAGGGACGGAGCTAAAATTCCACTTTAAAGGAGTATGTTGTTCAATTTTTGTGGGCTGAGGAAAATTTTGGAAGGTATGTCCTATAGTTAATTTGTGTTATATAGGGGGAGGGGATACCTTTTTATTCTTCAGTTTATATTTCAATTTCTGTTCCAATCGTGTTTTGTAATTAAAAATTAAAAGAAATATATTAAACATGGGTTTCATAAATGTAAATAGGATTTAGTGAAATTTGATATTGAATAAGGCCTACACTAAATCAATATCCATGTACAATAATGTTAAAAGAAATGCAGATGCCTAAAAATAAATGGGCTAAGTATACTTGAACTAGAAATTAAAGTTCTTAGTAGGTAAATACACCAATAAATTGTAGATAAAGGGATTCAGTCCTCTTTTGCCATTTTTTTGGAACAAGGAGAGCTTTGGCTCTGCTTTGGCATATAGTGAATAAAATTTAGTTGGGTAGTTTTTGAATTGGGGGAATGAAACAATTTTCGCCTAATTCTTTTCAAGTCTCCCTTCTTTAAATTAATTAGATATGTCTTAGAAATGCAACCAGTATACAACCCCTTGGGAATTTCTTCATTTTTCAATTCAGTTTCTCCAAAAAGCAGATTTAACATCTTATGTGGTAGTGCATGTATTTCTAGTTTAGTATAATGAAAATGTTTATGTTTTTTCTTGATTTCTTCCCGGGTAATTTAGTTTAACTTTATTGAAAAATTGTTTCAGCTTCTCTCATTTTTTGGCATAGCTAGAATTTTGCTTTGAAGAGAATACAAGTCGTTCTTTATGCTGTGACTTGGGTAGAACTTCAAAGCCCCGCTTCTTTAGTCGTTTTATTTAATTTGCTGGTTTGGATACCTTTTGTTCAATTCCATCCACTTATACTGAGTCATATTGGTATGACAGACATATCTTCACTTCTTTTTCCCTCTTTTTCCTTGGTCCTTGTAGTTTTACTCTACAAAGAAATCCCCTCATTTCTTTCTTCTTGTTTTAGTGCAAGTATCCGGTATTGAATATGGGACGAATAATAAAAAATCTGTTTTTTTTACAGCTTTATCATATTAATACAGAGAAAATCACGACCCATAGTAACCGAAATTCAAAAAATGAGTTTTCAAAAAAACTATCTAGTGATAAAAAGTAACCATTTGAAGCTGTTTCTGGAATGGTAACTTTTATTTCGGTTAATCTTAATAGTAAAAGTTTATTGTGAAAACGAATTTATCGGAATTTTGAAAAAAGTTTGAATCTGTCGAAAATAGCATGGATTGAAATTAAAAGTGCACCACTGGAATTAGCATGGTCGAAAATTTCTACACAGTAGACTTACAGTCCCTCATTTTGAACAACAAGGGAAATCACTTATTTGCTTGGTTAATATCGATGTGCCAGTAGTGATCGCATCGAAGATTGGTCCTGGAATATTGGAAGACGGCTGTTTTGAATGGAAATCATAATATTAGTGCCCTTTTTAGGCGTTTTAACTGTTTCAACGACGTCTCAACTTTCTACAACTGAGTAAGTAAAGAAAGCAATGGAAGATTACCACCTAGATTAGCTAGATGCTGAACACACCATTATATGCAGTAGTCCAGCATATAAGCGAGAAGCCATAGTTACTGCGATGATGACAAAGCAGACCCACCAGCCGACCCTAAATGACAATGTTAAATATAAGGTTTCTGGGAATACATGCTGAATTATTAGTGGTTGTCTGCTACGAAATGAAGCCTCTGACGAAGAAAAGGACGAGCTCTACAGATAACCTCAAGCCTTAGCAAAAGATATACCGAGTCGTGACATTGTGTTTACTTTGTGAGGGCAACGCTAAAATGGTTAATGACCGATCCTTCAGCTCACAATGACCGTTCTTGGCCAATAAAGTTCTTGGCCAACATGGCTCAGAGAAAATGAAAATGGGGACCTTCTGGTTTTTTTTTTTTTTTTTGCCTTATGAGTGACCTTGCAATTGGTGAATCTCTGTTCTCTCACAAAGATGTGAATGAGTGCTCGCGGACATTGCCAGATGGAATGCCCGAAATCAGGTTGATCACTGCCTTATAAGCAGAAAGTGGCAATCGAGCTTACGACATGTTCGGGCCCTCAGAGGAGCTGACGGAGCAGTTCATAAGTTTGTGTTAGCAAAACTGTGTCGAAAATTGAAGAAGATAAGCAACAAAAGGCCCCAAACCTGTTTTCGATTCTAAAAAAAAAGCTCCGACACAGGACAAGAAAACAAGCCTTTACTTATAGTTGTGCAACAGATTCCAAGCCGTATCCGTACCAGAAGAAGTTGAATGTGAATCCGTAAAAGAATACTGACACGAAACAGTTCAAACAACCTTAGACTTCTGGAATCCAAAAGACCAGTGGGGGTCAGAATAAACGTCATTTTATAGGAAAAGACTAGAGCGTCTGTATTCCAACAACGAGCCCCTGTTCGTCTTGTTTTCCAAAAAGAGTAATACAGAGCTCTTGACAGACCCGAAAAGAAAAGTGCGTGAATTATTTAACGAACGTTTCTAGAGCGTAAAGCACTGCGGGTAGGAGGAGCGGAAAAAAAAGAGGAGACTCCAGTGCTGCGAGCAGAATCACCATGATATCTTGGGGAAACGATAAACAAATAGATACAGTCGTGTCAGAGATCAATTGGGTGTGCCGGTGAAAGGATAGGTTGCAGTCAATAAAGTATCGGCAAATTATTTCAAAAATTTACTAAACAGACCAACCCCAAAAAGAGCCCTCTGACATTTCAGAAATCCCCACCTTCCGCTTAAATATTAACACAGAACCACCTTCTTTCAATGAGATCGGAGAAGGAGCAAAGAAATTTAAAGATGGAAAATCATCATTACTGGACCACAATTCTGCAGATATGATTGAGGTACCACTATCCTCATGCATTTCTCTTTTGTCGAACTGGGACAATGGTCTAAGTACCATCAGACTAGTAATGCAGCACTCTCAACATGCTACTGAAAGAAAGAAACGCTACAATGCCAGGCAACTGGTGGGGCATTTTTCTACTGTCAGTTTCTGAGAAGATGCTCTCATATTCTTCTTCAGAGGATCCGAAGCTAACCCGATCAATGCCTCCGAGTTGAATAGCATGGCTTCTGCAAAAACGTATCATGTGTGCAACTTATGGTTTGAAGGTTTATGTGAGAGACCTTCGTTCTTTATGATATCCCTGAGAAAATAGCGAAGGTTATTATCGCCATTTATGAGGGTAGTGAGTAGTGACAACAGAGGGCCAAACCCGTTTCGTTTTTCTTCCTGGCAGGAGTGAAACAGAAGGCTGTTCTAGCACCATTACTTTTTCGTGATAACGATCGATTACATCCTATGGAGCGCAGAGACAGGAGACATCAGATTAAGACCCGAAGACGAGTTCGATGATATAGATATTTCAGGCGACTAAGTGGTGCTTGAGTCAAGCAAAAATAGCTTAACTAGATGAGTTTACAGTAATGACCAACCATATCGCTCTGCGGATGAATGCAGTCAGAAGTGAAATAGGAGGGTGTTCTAGCACCATTACCTCTTTGTGACAACGATCGATTACATCCTATGGAACATAGAGACAGGAAACATCAGATTAAGACCCAAAGACCAGATTAATGATGAAGATTTTTTGCAGGCGACTTAGCAGGACAGGACTTGAGTCAAGCAAAAACAACTTTAAGGACTACTAGATGAGGTTACAGTAATGACTAACCATCTTGCTCTGCGGGCGAATGCAGTTAAAACCAAACGCTCGGAAATTAGCGACTCTCCTCCGCCCCTGGCGATCAAGCTGTTGAACAAGTTCTCTGGATCATATACATGAAAAGTATAATCGAAAACTGTTCCACGACAGTGAAAGAAGTTGTCACCAGGAAAAACAAATGACGCCTGCAACAAACCACGTCAGTTATGGGAAGTTTTTCTCTGAGCATAAAGCTACGATTTTGTTTTAATAGCAACGTTATGCCACTACTACTTTACGTCGCTGAAATAAGGAATAAGAACAAGAGAGGAGAGTCTTGGCTTTTGAAAACTTGTGCTTTCGAAGAATATTAAACATCCACTGGTCACAGAAGACGATCAAGCAGTCTATCTATGGAATGATGTGGCAATCTCGAGTGACTAACATCATCAGAGTTCGGCTATGGAAATATTTGTGACACTTTCTCTTTATGGACAACCATAGACTCCTGAAAGCCGCTTTACGTACGTAACGACCAGGGAGTCGTACCCAAGGAAGACCCGAAATACACTGCGCTGGACATACCAAAGGGATCTAGGTAATCTGCACACCTCCGTCCAATCAGAATGGGAAGATATCATTGCAGCAGCAAACCTGAGGGATTATTGGTAGCTTCTCCTTGATATACTGGGTGCCTCAGAAGGCACTGGTAGTCCTAAGGTCTAAGGTAGGGTAAAGTTCCTGCCTGGAGGTTCTGAGTCCCCCTCCATCATGAAAATGATGGCGTTCTACAATTGTCACAGACGGGGTTTCCTTTTCTAGGGACGACGGATGAGTATGATGGGGAGCGATTACCAAGGCTGTTGATAAAATGTTGTCGGATGATGATGGGAGATTTCATTTCGCATATTTGCAGGCTTGACGAGTTTGGTTTTGATCAGTTGACCTTTGTTCTTTCTTTTTGTGTATTGACGAATCGTGCAATTTCACTCATGTATTGACAATTTTGGACGGGAGATCGTTAGTCTAGGACGATCCTTTTACCTCCACTCCTCCTCGCCGTTTGGTCTCGTTCTGCCGCTAATTACGCTCCTCTCCCTACCTAAAACTGAGTAGCATGTCCTTCCCATTTCTGATCGCATCGGATTGGCTCGTCCCTGTGCTCGTATGTAGTATTCCCCGTTTTATCCCCCTCCCATGCACTAATAGAGAGACTCCCGGCTGTCGCCCATTCCCACAAATATCTATAAACTGTATTTCAGAACAGCCTCCTCACCAAAGATAACTTGGTTCCTACCAAACCAGCATAACGCTAAAACAAATAATCATGACCAGTGCCTACCATACTTTCCCATTTCATCTCCTATTCTAAATGTCATCTATAATTAGACTGGACCTCCCTCTTCCGAAAAAGAATCATTCATCCTATAAGTCATATTTCTCTAGCCCCCCTCCTCCCCTAGGGATATTTCTTCAATGTTGGATGTTAGTTTGGTTAATGGTAGTTTTCCTGCAGCCTTATCTCTCGTGTAGGGAGTCATCTACCCATTATTACGATTATGAAAGATTTTTTCAAGCCACAGATAGACTACCGCTAAGTCTTTTAGATCCTGCTTTCCTTACTTTCCCTACTGAAAAGCATGGACAAAACAAGTTTTATCACCTTGCTTAAATAGTGATGTTTTTGTAAGGTTTATTGTGTACATTTAACAAAAAGGAATTAAAATAAAAATAATATACAAAGTAAAGTTTTTCTTGCGAAGTAAAAAGCAAAGTTGGAACTTAGATTAACAAAAAATATTGCTTCACAAATTACGCAAGGTACATCTTCAAAACCGGCTCAAATAAACTGATTCGTGGTTTGTTCCAATCCGAAAATTTTAAAAAGCTAGCGCTTTACTGATAGTACAGTCAATCTAAATTTATTTAGGGTTTACCTTAAACAAATTGTAATAGTTTTGATTTTGGTATCAATCGAACCGGAAAAAATTACCCTACAACATATAAAAAATCGGCCCAAATCGGTCGAGGTGGAACTAATGTTTGTTCGTCTGTTCTTCTAAAATAACGACTTAAAAAAATTAACTTGCACTTTTAAAAAATCAGTGAAAAAGCTGGTACATAGATCGCGAACATGGACTCAGTTCTGTGTATTGATTATCCCTTAATTGTTTCAACCCCCCCCCACCCCCCCACACACACACACAGATACGTGCGCGCGCCAACGATAAAGGATGCATTAATATGCGTTGGATATTATAGGAAGTCGGATCCACGCAGAGAAAATTTACACTTCCCTATGCTGAAACGCTAGGAAAAAGTCGTTTCCTAGTATCTTGCATATTTTGCCCCCCTCCCCCGACGCACATCGAATCAAATAAATGGTTTTGCACACATTCAACGCTCTTGGTTAGAAATTATTCAATAGATGTGGTGATGTGCAAGAACAAGCTGACCCATTTTGCCGACATTCGAATTTGAAAGAAGTTGTATGCAGTACGCTTACTGATCAATTTAGGCCTCTTGTTAATTTTTTAGTTACATTCAAGATTCAAGGTAAGTTTTGCCAAACTGAAATCAGAGCATAGAAAGGACGTGATGGGTATCTTTTACTATGGGCCATCAACAGCAAAGATATATTTTGTTGTCGAGAAATACTGTTTCTCTGCTAGAATGATTGAGATGTACGGGGGATAACCGCAACTTTATAACTACGAACGATATGACAAGAACGTTTTGTGAAGCTATCAGAAGCATCTGAAGAGATTGGTGCTATTTATACTCTTAACCGATCAGCTTCTAATGCGCGCAAAACCCGGTTTTACATAAAAAATGTTGGGGTTGAACCGGAAATTGGTTGAACTACACGCTCTCAATTACTCAGACACCATTTGGTGAAATTTCGACAAAAATTAGTAAGATCTTCATCTAACTTCATGTCTCAATGAAGAATCCTTAGCTTGGTTGATTGATCCTTTCAAAAGTTAAACTGGAAAAACTGCTTTAGGTAGGTCATTTTTTTCTGGAACCTTTGACCTTTATCGTAACCTTTGACCAGCCGTTTTGGTCAAAGTCCAAGATTATTGCTGCAGAAGGACCTAGAAATAGCGTTGCAAAAGTAGTGGTTAGACTAGAAGGATTCTACACCTTCATGAGATTTGTTAGTGCCATTGTATCTTTGATGGATGTGGACTGAAAGAAATCTTTATTTTGATGTACGCTTCCGATACAGTTCCTCATCTTCTAAATGGTAAGGCTGTTTCTCGAACACTGCGAGCCCATACAGTTGTAGACGCAGCACTTCACTCAATCCTGGTGAAGGAATTTGTAGACGAGGATTCAGGTGCAGAACTTGAAGTGAATACAGAACTTGCATCGAATATGGTTTAACTTAGTGAAATCAGAGACTTATATAAGAAAATAATGGATGGACGAGTTTCTCTTGAATATATATCCTATTCTAAAAGTCTCATGAATGTCAAAGCTTCTCGGTCGCTCTTAAATCAGAGCGAAGTCACGAGACTTGAACAGGAAAACTTTAGATTCTGTACATGGATATAATTGCCATTCTTCGAAATTTCCTCAGAGATGAACGTACAGGTCAATCTAAACTTAAATTGCAAACAGTTTCCGACATGTTCCCTTGCCTCGCAGCAGCTGGTCTCAACAACTGCACGATGTCAGTGAGGCTGTACCTACAGCAGATGAATAGACTTAAACATGCAAGCCCAACACTTTTCCAGTCTTTTGAAAAAGTCTGACACGTTGCGAGGAGATCGGACATACTTTGGGTCGGTTTATATATAGGTTTGGGTCGTAGAACAAGAACTGATGAGCAGTCTGAAAACGGCGACCGGATTGACTAGAGATAGAGGAATGACGGAAGTACAGAGACTTCAGTGGATAATGGGACGTTCAGTCTCATTAAACAAAAACTGAGCAAGAATAAAATCAAATAATCTACCAAGCGTGAAACTACCACGAATCAGCATCGATAAATAAATGAAAACCAAAACGAACAGAAATTACAATAATTAACCGAGTCAAACTCAAAACGAGCAGAAATTAACATAAGTTTGACGCAAAACCCCTATGTCTTCCCAAGGCCAGAATAAATTTGCACTTTACTGAAAAAAATATAAATGTTTTCACTTTTATAACTTTAATAAATCAAATAATATTAACATTTTGATTACTAAATATCAGTATATGTATATTAACTGATAATATACATTCATTTGTATTTTTTCAATAAAGTGGAAATTTTGTTAAAAAGGGCACTAGGCCTTTCGATTTCCAATCGAATAAGCCCTTTTGGAAACGACAACGCTTTCTATAAACACCTTATATGCCCCCAGGGCATAAATTACCACCCATACCCTAAGGTGGGTTAGGGTGGTTTTCATCCTCTAAGACCGAATTTCCAGAACTTTCAACTACGTTAAACAACAAGGCTATCTCAAAATTTTGATTGGATGTGTTTGGGGAAATGGTGGGCGTGAGAGGGGCGGTAGTCGCTCTCCAATGACTTTCAACTATTAAAAATGGGCCTAGCCCTTTCAATTTCCAATCAAAAGAGCCCTTTTGAAGTTTCCACGACAAAACTTTCAATAAAAATCTTATATGCCCCCAGGGCATAACTTACAACCCTTGCCCTGAGTGCTGGGGGGGGTATCATTCTCAAAGACCTAATTTTCAGAACTTTGTACTACGTTGAACAAAATGGATATCTGAAAATTTTGATTGGACGTGTTTGGAGGAATGGTGGGCGTGAGAGGGGGGTTAATTTCCCTCCAATCCCTTTCGACTATTACAAAGGGCACTAGCCCTCTCAATTTCAAATTGAATGAGCCCCTTTTGAAGTTTTACGACAACTCTATCTATAAAAACCTTATATGCCCCCAGGGCAGAACTTACAACCTTTGCCCCTGGGGTTTTGGGGGGTTTGTCATCCTTAAATACATAATTTCAGAACTTTCAACTACGTTGGACAAAATGGCTATCTCTAAACTTTTATTGAATGTTTTTTGGGGAAATGGTGGGCGTAAGAGGGGGGTTAACTTCTCTCCACTCACTTTCGACTATTAAAAAGGGCAATTTCAATTTCCAATCAAATGAGCCCTTTTAGGAATTTCTATAACAACTTTCTATATAAACTTTATATGCCCCCTGGGCATAACTTACAATCCTTGCACTGAGGGCTCTGAGGGGGGTTATCATCCTATAAGACCTAATTTCAAGAACTTTCAACTACGTTGAACAAAATGGATATCTCACAATTTTGATTGGATGTGTTTTGGAAAATGGTGGGCGTGACAGGGGCGTTAGTCGCTCTCCATTCACTTTCAACTATTAAAAAAGGCAACTAGCCCTTTCAATTTCCAGTTGAATGAGCCCTTTTGAAGTTTCTACGCTTTCAACGAAAACCTTATGCGCCCCCAGGGCATAACTTACAACCCTAGCCCTGAGGGATATGGGGGGGGGTTGTCATCATTTAAGACCTAATTTCTAAAACTTTCAACTCCGTTGAATAAAATGGAAATCTAAAATATTGATTGGATGTGTTTGGAGAAAAGATGGGCGTGAGAGGGGGGTTAGTTGCCTTCAAATCACTTTTGACAATGAAAAAAAGGCACTAGCCCTTTGAATTTCCAATTGAATGAGCCGTTTTTCAAGTTTATACGACAAAGATTTCGATAAAAACCTTATATGCCCCCAGGGCATAACTTATAACCCTTGCCCTAAAGACTGTGGGGGGAGTGTCCTCCTCAAAGGTATAATTTCCTGAACTTTGAACTGCGTGGAACAAAATAGCTATCTCAAAATCTTTATTGCGTGTGCTTGGGGAAAAGGTGGGCGTGGAAGGGATATTAGTTGCTTTTCAATCACTTTCGACTATTAAAAAGGGCACTAGCCATTTCAATTTCCAATCGAATGAGCCCTTTTTGAAGTTTCTACGACAACGCGTTATACAAAAATCTTATATGCCCTTGGGCATAATTTACAACTCTTGCCCTGAGGGCTGTGGGGGGGTTGTAATCCTCAAAGACCTAATTTCCAGAACTTAAAACTACGTTGAATAAAATGGCTATCTCAAAGTTTTGGTTAGATGTGTTTGGGGAAAAGGTGGGCGTGAGAGGCAGGTTTGTTGCCAACTAATCACTTTCGACTATTAAAAAGGGCACTAGCCCTTTGAATTTCTAATTGAATAAGCCTTTTTTTTAAGTTTCTACGACAACGCCTTCTATAAAAAAAAAACCTTATATGCCCTCAGGGCATAACTGACAACCCTTTCCCTAAGGGCTGTAAGGGACTGTCCTCAAGAACATAATTTCTATCTGGAAATCAACTACGCTGAACAAAATGGCTATCTCACAATTTTGATTGGATGTGTTTCGGGAAATTGTGGGCGTGGAAGGGGTGTTAGTCGCCTTCCAATCACTTTCGACTATTAAAAAGGGCACAAGCCACTCCAATTTCCAATTGAATGAGTGCTTTTCGAAGTTTCTACGACAACTTCTTCGATACGAAGTGCCCTGCTCTAAAGGAAAAAATTGATAAATAATACATTGTGCCAACATCGTTCTTATATGTCCCCAGGGCATAACTCAAAACCCTTGCCCTGAGGGTTGTGGGGGAGTGTCCTCCTCTTTACTTAGTCCCCGTTTCTTGTCTCGTTCTCGAGACAAATTTCTATATAAACTTTATATGCCCCCAGGGCATAACTTACAACCCTTGCACTGAGGGCTCTGAGGGGGCTATCATCCTAAAAGACCTAATTTCAAGAACGTTCAACTACGTTCAACAAAATAGATATCTCAAAATTTTAATTTGATGTGTGTTTTGGAAAATGGTGGGTGTGAGATGGGCGTTAGTCACTATCGAATCACTTTCAACTATTAGAAAAGGCACTGGCCCTTTCAATTTCCAATTGAATGAGCCGTTTTGAAGTTTCTACGACAACGCTTTCAATAAAAACTTTATATGTCCCAGGGCATAACTTACAACCCTTGCACTGAGGGCTCTGAGGGGGTTGTCATCCTAAAAGACCTAATTTGCAGAACTTTCAACTACGTTGAACAAAATGGATATCTCAAAATTTTAATTCGATTTGTCTGAGAAAATGGTGGGTGTGAGAGGGGCGTTAGTCGCTAACCAATCACTTTCAACTATTAAAAAATGCACTAGCCCTTTCAGTTTCCAATTGAATGAGCCCTTTTGAAGTTTCTACGACAACGCTTTCAATAAAAACTTTATATGCCCCCAGAGCATAACTTACAACCCTTGCCCTGAGGAATGTGTGGGGGGGGGTTGTCATCCTTAAAGACCTAATTTCCAAAACTTTCAACTACGTTGAATAAAATGGAAATCTAAAATATTGATTGGATGTGTTTGGAGAAAAGATGGGCGTGAGAGAGGGGGTTAGTTGCCTTCAAATCACTTTTGACAATTAAAAAGGGCACTAGCCTTTTGAATTTCCAATTGAAGGAGCTGGAAATTTCCAGAACGTTTAACTACGTTCAACAAAATGGATATCTCAAATTTTTGATTTGATGTGTTTTGGAAAATGGTTGGTGTGAGATGGGCGTTAGTCACTATCGAATCACTTTCAACTATTAAAAAAGGCACTAGCCCTTTCAATTTCCAATTGAATGAGCCCTTTTTGAAGTTTCTACGACAACGCTTTCAATAAAAACTTTATATACCCCAGGGCATAACTTACAACCCTTGCACTGAGGGCTCTGAGGGGGTTATTATCCTAAAAGACCTAATTTGCAGAACTTTCAACTACGTTGAACAAAATGGATATCTCAAAATTTTAATTCGATTTGTTTGGGGAAATGGTGGGCGTGAGAGGGGCGTTAGTCGCTATCCAATCACTTTCAACTATTAAAAAATGCACTAGTCCTTTCAGTTTCCAATTGAATGAGCCCTTTTGAAGTTTCTAAGACAACGCTTTCAATAAAAACTTTATATGCCCCCAGGGCATAACTTACAACCCTGGCCCTGAGGGCTGTGGGGGGAGGAATTGTCATCCTTAAAGACCTAATTTCCAAAACTTTAACTACGTTGAATAAAATGACTATCTAAAAATTTTAATTGGATGTGTTTGGGGAAAAGGTGGGCGTGAGAGGGGGGTTAGTTGCCTTCAAATCACTTTCGACTACTAAAAAGAGTACTAGACCTTTGAATTTCAAATCGAATGAGCCCTTTTTCAAGTTTCTACGACAAAGATTTCAATAAAAACCTTATATGTCCCCAGGGCATAACTTATAATCCTTGCCCTGAGGGTTGTGGGGGAGTGTCCTCCTCAAAAGTATATTTTCTATCTGGAAATCAACTACGCTGAACAAAATGGCTATCTCAAAATTTTTATTGGATATGTCTGGGGGAATGATGAGCGTGGGGAGGGAATAGTTTCCCTCCAATCACTTTCGACTATTAAAAAGGGCACTAGCCCTTTGAATTTCCAATCGAATGAGCTTTTTTGAAGTTTCTACGACAACGCCTTCTTTAAAAACCTTTATATGCCCCCAGGGCATAACTTAAAAACCTTGCCCTGAGGGCTCTGGGGGAGTGCCCTCCTCAAAAGTATATTTTCTATCTGAAAATCAACTACGCTGAATAAAATGGCTATCTCAAAATTTTGATTGGATGTGTTTGGGGAAATGATGGGCGTGGAGGGGGGGGCTAGTTGCCCTCCAATCACTTTCGACTTTTTAAAAAGGGCACTAGCCCTTTGAATTTCTAATCGAATGAGCCTTTTTTGAAGTTTCTACGACAACACTTCTATAAAAACCTTAAATGTCCCCAGGCCATAACTTAAAACCCTTGCCCTGAGGGTTGTGGGGGAGTTTCCTCCTCAAAAACATATTTTCTATCGGGAAATCAACTACGCTGAACACAATGGCTGTAAGTTATGCCCAGGGCATAACTTACAACCCTTGCACTGAGGGCTCTGATGGGGTTTTCATCCTATAAGACCTAATTTCAAGAACTTTCAACTACGTTGAACAAAATGGATATCTCACAATTTTGATTGGATGTGCTTTGGAAAATGGTGGGCATGAGAGGGGCGTTAGTCGCTCTCCAATCATTTTCTACTATTAAAAAGGGTACTAGCCCTTCGAATTTCCAATTGAATGAGCCTGTTCAGAAGTTTTTACGACAAACGCCTTCTAAAAAAAAAACCTTATATGCCCCCAGGGCATAACTCAAACCCTTGCCCTGAGGGTTGTGGGGGAGTGTCCTCCTCAAAAACATATTTTCTATCTGGAAATCAACTACGCTGAACAAAAGGGCTGTCTCAAAATGTTGATTGGATGTGTTTGAGAGAATGATGGGCGTGAGGGGCTAGTTTCCCTCCAATCACTTTCGACTATTAAATGAGGCCACTAGAACTCTCAATTTCCAATCGAATGAGCCCCTTTTGAAGTTTCTAGGACGACCCCTTCCATATGAAGTACCCTGCTCTAAAGGAAAAAATAATAAATAGTTCATTGTGACAACATCGTTCTTATATGCCCTCAGGGCATAACTTAAAACCCTTGCCCTGAGGGTTGTTGGGGAGTGTCCTCCTCAAAAATATTTTTTCTATCTGGAATCAACTACGCTGAACAAACTGGCTATCTCAAAATTTCGATTGGATGTGTTTGGGGGAATGATTGGCGTGGGGGGGGGGCTAGATGCCCTCCAATCACTTTCGACTATTAAAAAAGGCACTAGCCACTCCAATTTCTAATCGAATGAACCTGTTTTGAAGTTTCTACGACAACGCCTTCTAAAAAAAACCTTATATGCCCCCAGGGCATAACTCAAAACCCTTGCCCTGACGGTTGTGGGGGAGTGTCCTCCTCAAAAACATATTTTCTATTTGGAAATCAACTACGCTGAACAAAATGGCTATCTCAAAATGTTGATTGGATGTGTTTGAGGGAATGATGGGCGTGGGGGGCTAGTTGCCCTCCAATCACTTTCCACTATTAAATGAGGCCACTAGAACTCTCAATTTCCAATTGAATGAGCCCCTTTTGAAGTTTCTAGGACGACCCCTTCCATATGAAGTACCCTGCTCTAAAGGAAAAAATAATATCGTTCTTATATGCCCTCAGGGCATAACTTAAAACCCTTGCCCTGAGGGTTGTGGGGAGTGTCCTCCTCAAAAATATATTTTCTATCTGGGATCAACTACGCTGAACAAACTGGCTATCTCAAAATTTTGATTGGATGTGTTTGGGGGGATGAAAGGCGTGGGGGGGGGGCTAGATGCCCTCCAACCACTTTCGACTATTAAAAAAGGCACTAGCCACTCCAATTTCCAATCGAATGAGCCCTTTTTGAAGTTTCTATGACAACTCCTTCGATATAAAGTGCCCGGGTGGAGAAAAAAAACACATTGTGCCCACATCGTTCTTTACTTAGGCAGCGCTAGCGCGCTGCAGCGCTAGCGCGCTGCCTATGATTAAAATCAATTATTACTTCTCTTCTGCATTAGCAGTTTCTTTCTCTATGAATTCAACTTCGCGTAATGTTGCTCTCGAAGCTATATCGACGCTTGACTTATGGGCGGGAGGGGGGGACTGAACATGAGCGTTCAAAACAAAAACAAAATGCATATTTGTAATCTATGTACCAGATTTACCTATTACCGACTTTCTATACGTGTAAATTAAGTTGTTTTCAAAAACCCGTCATTTTGGAAGAAAAGACGAAAAACATTCTATTTCGCTTCGTCCGATTTTGGCTGATTTTTTGTATGCTGTAGACATTTTTTTTTCTGGTTTGAATGGTGCTAAAATCAAAACTGTTGCAATTTGTTTGAGGTTAAACCTTAAATTGACTGTGCTATGAAAACTGAGCTTGTTTGAAGTTTTTAGAGAGTTATAATTGTATGTTAAATGCTATCGATATCGATATCAATATCGGTTTGAATGGTGCAAAAATCAAGACTGTTGCAATTAGACCCTGGCACCACGCCGATGAGGGAAGACTAGCGGCGGCGGGGCCAAAAACAGCGCGCCGCGCTGCCGGTAACATGTCGGTGGCGCGCCGCCGGCGTGATCAATGTTGACTGCAAACAATAATGTTTTCATCAGTCTTTCTCAAATCACAGCTTAAATTTACAACAGTTTCGAGCCTATTCATGAGTTCAAAACTTCACAAGTCGCTGGCTGGAAACTGGTCTTCTTCGTTATTCATCAAGAGAAGTAGAAATCTGGTAGAAACGAAACGAAATGACTGTGGCGTTTCAGAACCCTTGCATAATACGAGTAGTTGAAGTATCTATTAGCTATGTATTCTTAACATAAATAATTATCAAAATTAGTAGTTTTTTTCATCGAGCATTACTGCATACAAAACTTCAAATACCGTATCACAAAATTCGTCAGTTATCTGGGTAAAAACTTTGAATATAACTTTGAGCTTAGAAGCTTAATTTTTTCATAATGCCCTTTGCCTATATCTGTTTTGTCACCTTTAAAACAGTTGAAATGGGCGACTTTGATACTGATTGTTTTTTTTTTGTTTTTTTTTTTGCTCTTTTGGATTCCTAAAAAGCCTTCTTGTATTAAAAACTGGTTTTTAATAACAGTTTTTAAAAAATGCATTTTAAAGTTTTTTTTGGCTTCTTTATAGAATATATGTCATGTATGCTAAGGCTGAACTGCTGCTTTTTTATTGATTTTGGCTGCTCTTTTGGATATTATTCATTTTTTCTTTTGGGGATTCATTCCAAATTATAAACTGATAAATATCTAATATCAGTCAAATCATAAACTGCATCTAAAAGGAGTATATTTATCAAATTGAAAAATACATGATGAACACTTCACATGAGAACACTTCAATTACAATGAAACAAAAAACACTTAATGGTTTATTCGGTATGACGAAAAATGAAGTGCCAGCTATTTTCTTAGGTAAAAAATGAAAAGCTCATCCGTTTTAAATGTAATTAAGTGAAATAATATGCAGACTGAAGTAGCTCCAGGAAGACGTTGAGATTTTCATCCTAGTTCGTCACTTTTAATCCAAGCAAAATGGTAGGACACTTAGCATCAGTTATTGAGTTTAAGCTTTGATTTGCAAATGCTCACAAAAATTACCAAATTTAAGAAAATCGCAACAATAAGTCACCTGTGGTCAAATACTCAAAGACTCCTCTTTGATCCCCACCCAGGCTCAAAGCTTCTGCTATGGTCATTTCCATGGAAATCTCCAAAGAGTTTCTTTTTAAAATAGCTTTCAAGTGTAGTTAGGGGTATTTAGCCTTTTTTGCTTTTCTTCAAAGCTTTGAAAAAAAGTGTTATAATAATCCAAATGTTACATTTGTTTGTTTGTGCATATTTTTGTTAATCATTGGTGAGGTGATCGAATTTTTTAAACTACTGTTGATACGTAAGAACGTTGCAACATCTAGTACTCTGAGGTCATAAGACTGTCAAAGACTCCTCCTTGAACCTCCCAAATCGAAAGCTTTTATTACGACTTGGCCTTTTAATGTAACTTGGGCACTGGAACAAGGGCGCCATTGTCACTCGAGCGCTACGTTAGGTGGGGATGTCGATATCGCTTTCCTCACACCAATTCGTTTTACTGTGAATCTTCCCGGTACTTATGAATGAATGTTTTTAAAGTAAACCCGTTTCATCAATAAGAAAAAAACGGGTTGGACGCATATGGTCCTTTCCCTTTGGACAATAAAACCATGCAAGTGCTGTATCAAGTATAACTCACGAAAATCTTGTTAATTTTAGTCAACTTTTCAACTTTTTGGCATCCCTGCTTTCAAAAAAAAAAATCAAGGTACTATCACTTAAATATAATAACTCCCTATGTCCCTCCCCCCCCCCCCCTCTGGATACAATCTTGATAGGATGCCGTCTCTGCATTAAATAAAAAAAAATAATTAACTTATTGGCACCCTGCTTTCAAAAAGAAACGAGGTATTATCATTTAAATATAATAGCTCAGTACCCCCCCCCCCTTCTGGATACCACCTTGATTGGATGCTGTCTCTGCTTTAAATTAAAAAAAAAATAACTTTTTGGGATCCCTGCTTTCCATAAAAAAATGTCGAGATATTATCATTTAATGTAATACCTCCCCCCCCCTCTGAATACCACCTTGATAGGATACCGTCTCAGCTTTCATTAGAAAAATAATTTACTTAATAATTAACTAAGTCACTATATGGTTCAAACAAACACGCAAAATAACGTTAAATAGCTTAGTGTTCCTTGAAAAAAAAATTGAGGGTATGAGTAAAGGGGTACAAAGACAACAACAGAAAAAGCGAAATTATTCAGATATACCTCAAACTATTGGAAAACTGAGTCATAAATTCGCCGTGGCATTCAAAAAGATCCAAAGAATCTAATTAAAAGGGAGCACACACAAAAGCCAAATTAGGCCAGTAGCCAATGAGAAATCGCAAAATACCCAAGACAATGAACAAGTCCTAATGGGGGCCCTGGGTCTATCAAAATATTTCAATTGCTTCCCAGGGAATTTAATATCATTTTCTTCTGTCTCCACTTTAAATGAAAAAAATAATTATCTTTTTGACATCGCTGCTTTCAATAAAAAAAAAATGAGGTATTATCATTTAAAATGATAGCCTCCTACCCCCCCCCCTACAGGTAATAATTTACAATTTATTTATGAAACATATTTTTGGGGTAACTTCCGGTTCAATCTTTAATTCCCTATCCTTGTACATAGCTTAGTCTATAGCTAAGTTTTGTCTCAATAGAAGGGTTTTTTTTTTTTTGGGGGGGGGGGGTAAAAATGTTTCAGAAAGAAGATTGTATTTTCTATCAGGCGTTCAACAATTGAGTATTAAACATTAAGAAAATCTTATCTGAAAACAGAAAAAAAAAAACTCTGCAAACTTACCATTAAGCTGTAAAAACAATCTGTCGGCTGTCAATTTCAAAATCCAACTGAAGGCTGAAGCTGTATAGTAGTGAATACGTTCTATAATTCTATATCCCTTGAAACTAAAATTCTTGACTACGAATGATGTAAGAAATAGCGATTGGGAAACTGAATTCGAAATGATTTAAACTCATTTCATAAAGACGATACTTTTTGTTTTTGTCAACATATGAAGAACTGTGTATATTGCAATATCTGCAATTGCATATTGCATCTGTCTGGTTTTTATTCAAAGTAATAAAAGAGACGAAAAGTAATGAATAAGAGAGTAGTGAAGAATTATGGTATGCAAAGTAATATTTGGCAGGGAAAGTCACTGGTGATAAATTGCTAGGGGTGGCACCGTGATTCCGTGATTTTCGGGGATTCTGGAAACCAAATTTTTTTTCAGGGTGACGCGCCGCAAATTAATTTAAAGTCGACCGAACGCCGCCACCTCTGCCGGCGGTGGCGCGCCTGCGGCGCGCCGGTAGCGTTACGACAAATCTGCGGCGTTCGACCGGGCCTCTCGTCGGTGGAGTTCGGTCGATCCGCCGGCGCGGCGCCGGGGTCTAGTTGCAATTTGCTTGAGGTTACACCTTAAATTGACTGTGCTGTGAAAACTGTGCTTGTTTGAAATTTTTAGAGTTATAATTGTATGTTAAATGCTATCGATATCATGGCCGGTGAAAGGCAATTCAGAGCCTTAATAATTGTCTTCCTTTTTATGTAGACTACTTATTGTATTTCCTGGTTCTGATCAGAACGTCCTGTTTTTGGGGGATCAATTTTATATAGTCAATAAATTGCTAATTTTTAGAATTCTACCCACATTGGAAAATGTCACGAGTCAGTTAATTTGAGCTAGTTTTGTAGATACATCTTGCGTAAATTGCGAAGCAATTATTTTTACTATTTTAAATTTCAGCTTCGCTCTTTACTTCCGTATAAAATATCTTATTTTTTAATTAATTATAAATGAGAAGGAGAAGCGGGATGTTCCTTTTTCCATGGGAATTGTAATGGATTTTGAACTAGTGAATAAAAAATAGTGGCAAAATATCAAGGTATCTCAAAATACATTATTGCACCCCTTTGTGGAAACCTACGAATTAAAAAAATGCCAGTTTGGTCTCTCCTTTAACTTAGTTGATTGGAAGAACATACAAATGAACTTCTCCGGTCAGCTCAGCCTCAAAATCTAATCTCGAAAATGTATATAACTCAATTTACTACTTATGGTAATATGTCTCTTATTCGCACGGATAGGTCTGGGGATGGGATGTGCAGGTACGAGACGTTTCTGCAGCCTAATGAAACCTTTCTTCAACTGTTTTATTATCGTTCCTTTAAGGCAAGTTAAACCAATATATGTGAATAGCGCATCTTCCTATGATTAGAATAATAATTCCAGTGGCCAAAATGCTAATCACGTTTGGTTCAATTTTACATACCGCGACGAAGAAGATGGGAAACAGCTGTGAAAATAAGAACCTTCTTCAGGAGTGATCTATTTCTTCTAATTGGTTTCAGATTGTCTTCACATTTGCCAAATATCTGTTCGCGCTCGATAGACAAAGCACTTGAAACTCGTGTCAATCAATTGGATTTCAAATTTTCTGGATGAAAGGAAATCTCATGGCTCCTGTCATAATTTTTCTGAGGGAAGTAAAGAGCGAAGTTGAAACGATATAGAAGGTTTCGTACAATAAAAGCAAGCCGATTAAGGACACTTTTTCAGAAAAAATAAAGCATTTTAGGATTGTTGCTCTATTTCGTTTTTTTTTCGTGTAATTTGGTATCGCTTCTGCACAATGAGGTCAGTTCAATGATTGGATCTCATTTTGGATCTGAAAAGGACATTTCATGATTAGTCTATAGACAAGTCCGAGGTGAAGCCATCTTGATAGTATTAGGACCATAGACTAGCTTTAGAATTTGTATCATAACTTGAAATATTCCGTTGTGTAGAGATAAATAATGGGATTTCCGGAGTTCATGTTATGGTTTATTTGTTCTTCGTTTCGAGTAATACTAAAGCTTGTTTTTTTTATAATTTAAAATTATATATTACTCACTCTTGATGTTATCAAACAGTTCGTGGTAACGAACTGTAAGTAAGGAGCGACCCGGCTCAATGGTAACCGAAACTCTAGAAAACGGGTTTTTGATACCAATAGATACATCAAAAGAATCGGATTTCAATGCTGATTTCAAATATATAACTTTCATCAGGTTTAGTCCTACCAATCAAAAGTTACGCGCCTGAGAAAATTTGGCTGATTTTCGAAAAAAGGGGGAAAGACCCCCTAAAAGTTATAGAACCTTGATGAAAATCACGCCATCATATTCAGCGTATCAGAGAACCCCCACTGTAGAGGTTTCAAGGTCCTATCTACAAAAATGTGGAATTTTGCATTTTTTTTTGCCAGAAGAAAGATCACGGATGCGTGTTCATTTGTTTTTTTTTTTTTTTTTTTTTTTCAGGGGTGATCGTATCGACCCAGTGGTCCTAGTATATCGTGGGAAGACTCACTGGATCGGAAATTAAAAGTTCTAGTGCCCTTTTTAAGTCACCAAAAAAATGGAGGGCAACTAGGCCCCCTCCCACGCTCATTTTTTCCCAAAGTCACCTGATCAAAATTTTGAGATAAATATTTTGTTCAGCATGGTTGAAAATATGATAAATATGTCCTTTAGGATGACTTAATCCCCCGAAGTCCCCGGGGGGAGGGCTGAAAGTTATGAACTTTGCCCAATGTTAACATATAGTATTGGTTATTAGGAAGTATACAGACGTTTTCAGGGGGGATTTTTTCTGGTAGTAGGGGGGTGGGTGGATTAGGGGTTATGTGGGAGGATCTTACCATGAAGGAAGTTTTCATGGGGGAAGGGACATTGCTATGAAGGGGGTGCCGGATTTCCCAGCATTATTTAAAAAAAAAAGATCAGAAATTAAATATAAAAAAAGCAGGTTTTCCAACTGAAAATAAGGAGTAACATCAAAACTTAAAACGAACAGAAAGTATTACGTGTATGATTGGGTTCATCCCCTAGTCAGTACCTTGCTCTTTAAGCCAAAGATTTTTTAGTACTTTCATAAGAGCTATTTATTCTAAATAACGGCTTTTGTGATTAAGGGGTCATTTTTATAGAATTGGAACAAAATTCGAACTTTAGCTTAAAGAGCGAGGTATTGACTAGTAGGCGAGCCCCCTAATATACGTATTAAAAATATATGAATATAGAAGTTCGTTACGTAATTTAATTCGTAAGTTACGTATATTTAATACTAATAAAAACGTTTGTAAATAAAATTAAACAAGTTTCGAGAAAGCCATTTAACCAAATAAAAGTGAAATTAATATGCAAATTTTGTTTTAATTATTCATGTACGGTGAGCCAAAATTAAAACCTGCATCAATTCAAAAACGTTCAAAAATTAAATAAAAAAACAAGTTTTTTTAACTGAAAGTAAGGAACGACGTTAAAACTTAAAACGAACAGAAATTATTCCGTATATGAAAGGGGCTGTCCCCTCCTCAACGCCTCGCTCTTTACACTAAAGTTTGACTTTCTCACAACTCTTTTTTTTAAACAATAAAAAACTTTAGCGTAAAGAGCGAGGCGTTGAGGAGAGGACAGCCCCTTTCATATGCGGAATAATTTCTGTTCTTTTTAAGTTTCAACGTCGTTCCTTACTTTCAGTTAAAAAAAAAAACTTGTTTTCTTTATTTAATAGCTGGTGAGACCAAGATGTTATCTGATATTAATTTGTAAAAGCTAAGTTTTCCGAGGGAAGTAAAGAGGGAAGTTGAAACTCAAAACGAACAAAAATTATTACTTCACAGCCTATCTTAACATATATCCTTAAAACTATTTAACCATTTACATAAAACTATGTAAACCATTCAAGGACACTTGACGGTATAAAAGTAAAGCATTTTTAGATTGTTGATTGTTGCTTCTGCACAATGAGCACAATTTAATGATTGACTGTCGTTTCGGATCTGAAAAGGACATTTTGTGGTTATTTTGTAGACAAGTTTGAAGTGAAGCGATCATTTTAGTATTATGACTACAAACTCACTTTAGAATTTTATCATAACTTAAAATTCTCCTTTGCATGAAATAACCGGATCTCCTAAGTTCATATTACGATTGGTTTGTTCTTAATTTCGAGTAATACTAGGTGAGACCAAGATGTTACCTGATCAATCAATCTATTATTTTGTATAATAGTTTTAAGCTTATTGAAAATGAAAACGAAGAGCAAACACAAATGCGGTTAGAAGATAAGCGACACCGAGAATCTGAGCGAGTCAAATATGAAAATGAAGAGCAAATACACATGCGGTTAGAAGACAAGCGACACCGAGAATATGTGCGAGTTAAAAATGAAGATGAAGAGCAAAGACAGTAAGACATGGGTGTTTAAAAAATTTGTATTTTTCCCTGGGTGGTTGTAACGAACCTATGGTGACGTCATGACATCAAGAAGAGCCCCCCCCCCCCGTCTGTGGTTAGAAGACAAGCGACAATGAGAATACATATATAGAAGCCTGCCACTTGCCGAGTGCTGGAGTCCGGCGGTGAAGCCCTCGGGCTCCTGGTGCTATATATACATTGTATATATAGTACCGGGATCCCGGCGGCTTCGTCGCCGGGCCTTGGCCCTCGGCACGCGGCAGGCTTCTATATATGGATTCTCATTGTGGCTTGTCTTCTAACCGCAGACAATTTGAGCCTTTTCTTGATGTCATGACGTCACCAAAGGTTCGATACAGCCACCCTGTGCAAAATACGAATTCTTTCTTAAAGTCCTGACCTATTTAGATCGTTTTTGTGGCCAGTCATCGCTGTTCTTTGTTTTTCAGCCGTAGATTTCATTGTCCATTTTTGTTCATCTTTGCCTCAGAAAGTCTTTTCCACGGCTTTTATATTAGCAGTTTAGATTCATACATCATCTCATTTAATTTCTTAAGGCATTATAGATAACAAACACGTCTTTTCCAGTTTCCAACCACAGATCACTGTTCAAATTTTGTGTATAATTCAATGGGATTCTCTCTGACGTTTGTTCCATGTCTTTTTCTTTTGCTGTTGCGATTCTCACTTTAACCCCTTAAACATTTTAAATGACCTTAAATTAGGATTAGTGCCTTTGCAAAATGTCTTTTCACACTGCCGTGTTTTCAAAGATGTTTGATTATTCAAGCAAGTCCAATTTCTGCCAACGATTTCTACTAAGCTTCAAACTTTTGGTTTTCTTTTTTCAGGTTTTTGAATTGCTGCAATCCCTTGTCAAAATACATACAAATATTGCTCGGTTTTTTGCTCTTTAAGCAAGTTAATGTAAACTTCTCCATGTATGAAAATCTTCAATTTTTCCATACAAGTGTGACAAGTGTGACAATATCATTGCAATTCTGATGTATATAAAAATGACGTCACTCACGTAAATTTTTTTCCCAAATTTAAGGTTTTTAAAGAATTTCCTCGAATTTCTGACCTGTCTAGATCGTTTTTTTTTTTATTGTCTTCTAACCAAAGACAATTTGAGCCTTTTCTTGATGTCGTAACGCCACAACAGGTTCGATACAGCCACCCCGGGAAAAATATAAATTCTCTCTTTAAGTTGTGACCTATTTAGATCGTTTTTGTGTCCATAAATGTCAATTTGCCAGTTCTAAGAAGAAAATAAACTGTACAGCCGATTTTGAGGCCAGGCCCTGTCATTGCTAAGCGACAGGCTTGTCTATATTGATTCTCGTTGTCACTTATTTGCAAAAAAAAACCTTAAGTGACTTTATCTCTCCTTACGTTGGGATTAAAATCAGGAAAAAGCCTACGGCTTTTTCTTAGTTTGAATAGTGAGAGACGAATTTTCGAGAATCAAGCAGCTAAGTAAGTCAAATATTGCACCATACCCTAGAACAGCTTACTGGTGATAATACTGCAACTAAAGCTAAGGCTACTAATATTGATTAATATTCCAGTTACTATGAGTTAGTCTTCGTTCTTTATTATAACTTCTAATGATTGTCTTTTAATATAATTTTGTTAATTACAAAAGCACGTAGATATGACAAATTCCTGGTGTTGTAATAACATAAGCTACTACAGTGTTTTAGAAAAATGCAGTTATTCGTAAAAAATTTATTATATTAAAAAATCACTTACAAAAGGCACTAGATGTGGCAATTTCCTTTAAAATGAGCCATTAAACAGCTCTCTACAATGTTTCAGTCCCCCCCCCCATACTGAGGAAAAAGAAAAAAAAAGAAAAAAAGATGCCGTATAGATAGATAGATAGATAGATATTTATTGCAACAAAAGCCTTTTCGGGACATGGCAAAATAACAAAACAAAACTAAATACAAAAAAAAAAAAAACACACAATAAATTACTCACAATTCATCAAAAAAGTTTCTCTATGTGCCATACCCACTTGCAAATTTACCCAACCTTCTAAAATCATCAAAAATTTCTACTTTTTAAAATTTTTTCAAG
Source organism: Artemia sinica (assembly GCA_027921565.1). Classification (NCBI taxonomy): domain Eukaryota; kingdom Metazoa; phylum Arthropoda; class Branchiopoda; order Anostraca; family Artemiidae; genus Artemia; species Artemia sinica. Next base: position 34,483,242 of record CM051272.1, read on the forward strand.
CCAATCTACCCCTCCAAAATCTGTTGAAAACACTTCCCCTCCTCAAATTTCTTAACTCCTGGCATGTACCCATAAAATGGATGAGATCTTCCTCCTCTCCACACATAGGACACTGGTAAGGACCATTTTTAATCCTATAATTCCCAATATATTTCCTCCTTTCTCCAATACCCAAAAAATTACCACGAACCGAAATTACCCATCTTAAATCCTCACTACTCATCCCCGCTTTAAAGTAAACTTCCTCCCCCAAACCTCCTTTGCCAGCCCATACAGCCCCAGAGACGCCGAGGATGATTTCTGATTCTGCCACCTTTGAATTTCCTGCTCTATTAGTCTATCCTTTACTTTTTTTGCAACTAGCCCCACTTCCACACCTAGCCCCTTCCCCTCATTCCAATACTCACTAAAACCACATCTATCAATAGTCTCTTTAACCCGGTTTGGCCAAGAACTTTTCCTGCCATCTACTAGCATCTCCTCATATGCATTCTTTACTAGCCTCCTACTAGGCAGATTTATAATCCTTTCCCAATAATTTACTATCCGAACTAACCTTCCCACCCTTAATGATAACAAACCTAAATCACCTTTTAATACTACATGATTAAACTTATCACTAACCCCCATTAACCGCTTAAAATACATCAACTGTAACCGGTCTACCTTATCCGCCTTCTCCATACCCCACACCTCTGCTGCAAAAGACATTACGGAAGCTAGCTTAGTCTGGAATATCCTTTTCTGAAGCCTAAGGTCTGTCAGGCCTACTTTCAAAACACTACTCTTAAAACTAGCCATATAGCCCTAAGACCTTTACTAGCTACATAATCAATTTGCCCTTTCCACCTACCATTTGAAGTAAACTTGCATCCTAAATAAACAAAATCTTCAACTACTTTAAGCACTTCTTCTCCTACACTAAACCTTTCCTCTATATTTCCATGTTGTCGAAATACCATAACTACTGACTTTGTGACATTTAGGACCAAACGCTTCTCATCTAGGTATGAGGACACCTTTCCTAGCAGTTTTTGAAGGTCAGGCCCATCTTTAGCCACCAATACTATATCATCCGCAAATAACAGAGCGAACACCTGCATTGCAGACAGATTTAGAGTTGGGGCTCCCTGCCCTACCATATAATCTTCTATATCATTAAGATACAGGGAAAACAACCTAGGTGAAATTGTACAACCTTGTTTAACCCCTAACCTACTGACAATTGCCCTAGAGTAAGACTTTCCTACCTTAAATACCATTCTAACAACCAAATACATTTTAACAACCAATCCTACAAAACGTCTCGGCAGCCCTAACTTTATAAGTCCTTCTACTAACAAATCTCGTGAAACTTCATCGAACGCACCTCGCAGGTCCAAAAAAGCTGCGTATAGCCTACCATCCCTTTTCCTCATATACTTCCTAATAAGCCCATACAAAATAAATATCTGATCTACCCCACTATAATCCTCTCGAAACCCTGCCTGAATTTCTATTAACTTATTTGATTCTTTAAGCCAACTATCTAATCTAGCCACTAACACTTTACAAAATAATTTACTAAGGCTATTTCCTAAATGAATCCCTCTATAATTCTTATGCAATGCTCGGTCTCCCTTTTTAAAAAGTGGTAAAACTATTGAAATATTCCACTGTTGAGGCCAGACCAACTTGCTAAGGACACTTGAAAATAACGTTGATAACAAAGGCAACAAATATACCCTAGACCACTTCCAGAGCCTTGTTGGGATGCCATCAACTCCTGGTGCTGAGGTCCCTCTCATCTTCTTTAGCGAATTCCATATTTCCTCACCTGTGAAAGGCTGCAGTAGTTTGTAATCTTCTTCCTTTAGAGGGAATTCCGCAAGGTTTTCGCCGACCACCCACCGACTCAGGCTATCCGTTTCCTCTCTTTCTGTCATCTTGCTTTCGATGAATTCTGGCCAACTTTCCGCCGGCGGGATACTCGTCTTGTCAGAAGCGTTTGTAACTGATTTTTTTTATTATTTTCCAAAACTCATTCTTGTTACTATTCCTAAATTCCCTTTTCATTCTCTCTGCTTCCTCCTCTTGAAATTTATACTTCTTCACTTTTAACAGTTTCTTATACTCCTTTCTTCGGCTTTTATACATATTATAAAGATATTCCCTCTCCTCATATGAACATTGTCTCAGTAGCTCCAATGTTTGCACCAACTCTGATTTTTCTCTACGCATTCACCATCAAAAAAAACCATTTAACTTCCGTGGTTGTTTCTGAGCTGTAGTAACACCTACTTCATACAAACTATCAATTAATACCTTTAATGACTCTTCTATTTTTCCATCATTTGCCAATATTTCTCCCTTCTCTAGTCCTGCCTGAAATTCATCTCCTAACAGCTTAACCTTAACCTTCTCTTCTTCCTGTGAATCTAGCCTCAATGGATCTCTAACTTCTAATTCTTCTTCTAATACCTTGCTCCTAAAACCCCCCAATCACCTTTTTAATGCCCTCTTTTTTTTAACACATTCAAAGACAACCTAATCGGCAGGTGATCAGAACCCAAAACCGGGACCACCCCTAAACAAGCATAATCCGGCCAAAGAGACTTATTTACAACTATATATAATCTACTACACTTGGATACTTCCCAAAAAAGCAAGTAAACTCTCCCCGCTCTTTATCCTCCCCGATCCTCCCGTTAACTATAATTAAATTTTCCTTACCACAAATTTCCAAAAGTTTACTTCCCCACCTATTTTTTTCGGCGATGGTCCTTACTAGTCCTTGGAGGGATCTCATCCATTTCTTCATCACCCATTCCATCACGACGAGATTCCGAGTGGTTATTGTCTTCAAATTGGCAAGACCATGGCTCTTGCAACTCCCCAGTGTATGCATTGAAATCTCCTAAAAGAATAAAGCCATCGGCAGGAAACTTTGTCAAAAAAATATGCAACTCTTTTTGAAATATCTCCCATGTATCCTCATCTGAAAAAGAACTACTTTTTGGAGGGATATACACAGAACAAAAAACACATGACTTCTTTTCCCCGTGAAATTCTTACCCAAACTAAGTTACAAGACTCACTTTTTAGCCGGATTCACATCATTAGATGACAAAAAAACATCTGAAACAAACAACGATACACCTCCATAATAACGACCATTTCTCGACATTTTACGATTTGCACTAAAACAACTATAATGCTTAACTATAATATTTTCTCCAGACCATGTTTCTACAAGAGAAATAACTTGAGGACTACAAGCTTCAACCAGGTCCTTAAACTTATTTTGCGTGAACCCTTGTATGTTCCAATGTGACACATTTAATAGAGAATTTTCACCATGGCCCAAATTTCCCTATACCGCCTCATTTCCCATCGTCGGTTCTTGCTGTCTTGGGCGGAAAAGTTTTTTTGGTACTATCGCCCTCTTAGCGTCATCATCACCCGAGTTTACTCTGACACTATACTCTGCGGGTCTTGGGCGGTTTACCCTCATTGGTTCGTTGTTATCAGGACTAATAATTTCCGCATTCGAGCGTTTCGCGGGATTACGCTGCTTTAGTGCTGGGATATCTTGCGATCCCCCTGCAGCTGGGGTTTCTGTTAAAGACATCACCAAATTACGATCTTCGTCCCCCATTTCAGAGGTCGTGGAACTAAAAGATACAACCGTTGCCGAAGATTCAGATCTAGTCCTAGCATTAGACGGATATGCCAAGCTACCGTCGTATATGCAGAATATCGTAGTTTTTCAAGCCAATAGATTTTCCTCGTTATTCAAGCCTAGGGACGGTGAGTTTCCTATAAAGGGGTTTCGGACAAGGCGGTTCTAATAGTGCACTTCTTGTTTTGATCTGACACTATTTTTATGAGTTATGGGCTATTACACTTCTTAATATTGGACATGATCGTCTCTTACTAGGTTGCTAGCTACCGCTGCAATTCGGATTTTTATGACTAAATTTTGAGATAATTTTAATTGTATACTGAAAGTTACTGACATAACATATCCTTGAGACTATAAAAAGCTTTATAGATTAGTTTGTCGTCGTGAGGCTACGTACTTACTTTTGACTCTTAAATCAATTTCTTGTTTTTTATGCTTGCCTTTTGTGTTTTCAGTAAAGCGCTAGTTTTCTCCAATCCTAGAAACATAGGGAATATCACCAATTGATTTATATGCACTAGATTTATTTATATACGTTAGATAGGCTGTGAAGTAATAATTTTTGTTAGTTTTAAGTTTCAACTTCGCTCTTTACTTCCCTCGGAAAAAGTTTGTTTTTTTTTAATTAATCTTTGCTCGTTTTTGATTAAAATTTAATGTAGAAACATCACTGCAATAATCTTTTTTATATATACGGAATAATTTCTTTTCGTTTTAAGTTTTAATGTTGCTCCTTGGCTTCAGTTTTTTTTTTTTTATTGTTTTTATGTATAATTTATAATCTCTTCCAATCTATGGGAGATAAGACACCTCAACCCTTATTAAGGAGCTGAACGAAGTAGCCGTACAAGAATTGAAGGAAAAAGAAATTTAGTAGAAAAAAAAATCTTTAATTCTTTGTTTAAAAAATTAAATTTAGTAGCACTTAAGAAAGTAGCTCTAGGCGAGTAGCTTCGGCACAAAAGGTTTACTAACCGTACAGGTTTGTATATCGATATGCTTGCGGAAAATTTTGCTATCTCGACAGAAATTTGCCTTTAGGCTTAGGAGTTATTTGACGTGTCCCTAAATAGAAAAGCCGCTTATTACTTAGAAATTAAACGAAATTTCAAAAAAAGATCATTTCTCGTATAGGTACGATAAATGGTATTATAAACTGAGTTTGTTTTCATTTCCACAATTTTATGAAGAATTGCCTGGATTCTCCTACAGAACTGTTTTCATTTGTCTTTATTCCTCTTTGGATGCACAATCTTATGTATGGAGAGAATATTACTGTGGAATTGTCCAGGGGAAATTTTCAGCGGAGATCTGGCAAGATTTTTCCGTGAAAAAAAGGAGTAATGTCCACAATGGTGCTGCAAGGTGACTCTTCCTTCTTAATGGTCAAAAACGTTTCTGGTGTTTATTTTAATCCTTTATTTAACTGAAGTGATTTGCTTCATAATTCAGTGGTCTACGGAGGGGTGATGGATCTTTGTGTAAGGAGGGGGAGGATAAGATCCCTTCACGAAAAACTGTATCTTGTTTATTGCGCTATCGAATAGATAGTACAAAGGGCCATATGACACCAAAAATTCTTTGGGTGCCATTTCCGGACTAGAAAGGTTGGGAATAATGAAATGGATGCTATTATAATCGCAATGGTTTGAAACCCGAATTCTGGGCTTCACAAATTTTCCCTATTTCATGTTCCCCCTCCCAGCCCTCTTAATATTAATTAGGCCGTGTCTTCACTATGGCAATATAGCCCGTGCTTTTTTAGTTTTCAGGCAACCTCAGTCTCCTTTGGTACTTTTAAAGGCTAAAAAAAGGCAAATCAGGCGCATTTGAAATGGCTTATTTCAGGAACGTTTGTTTTTCGACGAACAAAAAGTTGTTTTTACTCGGCTCACATCGCCTGAAAAAGCCATAATGAAGACAGGCATAAATCACCTACTGACTAGCAGAAACTAGAAGGCTTCTGTAACAAAAGAGAGTCCGTGGAAAAATATGGGTAATGTCCACAAGGGTGCTGCAAGGTGACATCTCCCTTAATGTCTCTTTGAACTACAGTGATTTGCTTCGTAATGCAGTGGCCTATAGTCAAGGAAGGGTGGTATATCTTTATGTAGGGAGGGTGGGGGGGGGGGTAAGATCCTATAAAAAAGGCTAGAATGTAACATGACAACTAAAAAAAATATCACAGAAAAAAATGCAAATAGGTTTTCAGTACTATGATTTCTCTATATGATATAAATTACAAATAGTTTAATCCTGTCAATTGAATATTCACAATAAGTAAATAATTTGAATAAGTAAGTATAAAAATAAGTAATCCTTCTTTTAATATACAACTTTGAGTGGTTTCAAAATCATATGCCTATACTTCTCCAACCCCTAAGTGGCAAGGGGTTGGGGTCAGAAAGCATAATTTTCTATGGAACAGAGGAGGCAACTGCCCCCTCCCAGACCTTATTTTCCCCCTAGAGCCCTGTTTACCCCCAACTGAAATTTAGTTTCTCCAAAAATTATTATCAAAATTAAGATAAGCCTGCATAATTCAAGCGTCGGGAAATTGAAAGAAAAAACTGAAACAGGTCAGTTTTCTTGAGTACATCTCTACATTTTTTTTGTTATATGGTTCGTTTTTCAGCTTCCTCTACCATTTTAACTTGATTTGGGGAAAACTGGCTAAAACATTGACCCCCTCCCCCCCCCCACACACACAGAATTTTGACAAAATTGCACCACTCGTTGGGGTATGGACTAAGTTATATGCTAAAAATATCGTTGCAATACATGAACTGGATGACCTCTATTCCCTTTAGAATCAAAATGATTGGCAAAATACCTTCCTGGGACATGCTTTAAAAAATGAGTGAATCACATTTACAAAAACAATGAAATTATCTTAAAAATAATCATATAAGGGGCAAAACCGTGATTAGAAAAAAACAAGCGGGAATCGAATGCAAGACACTACTTTGAAGTCCAACGCTGTACTAACAGAACCACGCCTCTAATAATCTAATTTGATATATTGGTTTTTGTACGTTATTTGCGTAGCTTATTAAGTTGGCTTAGAGGAGGAACATACGGGAGGTGTTAGTACAAACCTTCAGTCAAGGATTTTGGACCATAATTATTACAATATTGTTTTATACTACCAAGCTTTTCTACTGAAAAAGTGACACCTAAGGTGTGTTGTTTTTAGTGCTATATCACACTTAGAAATGATAGAACTGATAAAAATCACCTCAATATGAGTAATAGCTGTCAAATGAGCCATAAATGTTGCTTTTAAAAGTTCTGGTAGACCATTAGTCCCAGCTTTTCCGCTTGAGACATGCACCAAAAGTGCCGCCTGTAGTGCCATTTGGAACTTCTTGATGGTTGAATTTATATGAAGGATGTAGATATGAGCAATATCTTTTATATGAGCAATTAAAAATCTGTCTAAGATGTTCGGGTAGCCTGCAAGTGCCATTTTTAGTGCCACATGGCACTTGCAGATGGCGAAATTTATGAAAGGCATGTAGATACGAGAAATAGCTTTTGAATGAGCTATTAAACATCTCTCTATGATGTTTTGGTAAAGCGCTAGCCTTGAAAAAAAAAACACGGGAGACTGATCAATACTAGGCCTACCCATGCAGAAAAAAGTGGTTTTCCTTTTTGTTCAAGGTGGGGGGGTTGTAAGTTCTGTGTATTAGATTCTCAACTATGCTGATTGCAATCGTATACTTTTCTTTTTGATCTGACGGCATTTTCGAGGGGTTCCAGGTTTCTTTTTTAAATCGCCATAAAATTCTTTTCGCAATAAACTTACTTTTAAGATGAACCGAGATAATAGTTACTATTCCTGGATCAGTGTCAGATGGCAATTTTTTTTCACAAGACAGTTTTTCTTTCCAAACGCATTTTTTAAGTTTTGGTTACTATGGGCTGTGGTTTGCTCTTTACTAGATTGCAGCTACTGCTGCAACTATGAAATAAATCCATTATTTTTGTGTGCTGTTTTTTTACTTTGCGGCTATTAGAATATTAAAATAAAATTTATTTTATGCTTAAGTTTTAAGATAATTTTAATTGTATACTGAAGTTACTGATATCACAGCTGGTGTAAGACTGTGAAAGGCATTATAGATTAGTTTGTCGTTGTCAGGATATATACTCACTTTTGACTTCTAAATCAATATTTTTGTTTTTTATACTGGCCTTTTGGTGTTTTCAGTAAAGTGCTAGTTTTCTATAATCATAAAAACATAGGGAAACATTATCAGTTGGCTTATTTGCTCTGGTTTTATCGAAATATGTTAGATAGACTGTGAAGCAATCATTTTTGTTCGTTTTAATCTTCAAGTTCGCTCTTTACTTCCCTCGGAAATTTTTGTTTTAATTAATCTTAACCCATTTTAATTTTAATTTAATGTAGAAGCAACACTGCCAATGATCTTTTTTTTCAGGGGGGCAGCCCCCCCTCGTTTACAGAATAATTTCTGTTCGAAAAAGTTTTAGTGCTACTCCTTACTTCCGTTTTTTTTTTATTTTTTTTTATTTGTGACAGTTTCCAAATAATGCCAGGAAATTCTCCTCCCCCCTAGAAAAATTTCTCTTGGAAAGTTCCCCCAGAAATTTTCCTTTTCATGGAAAACGTTGCCCGTGGAAAATCCTCCTCTCCCCCCCCCCCTTCCCAAATTCCACCCTAAAAAATATCCGAGTGTTTCCCAATAACAAATACTAGGATATATGTATGTGTGAACATTGGGCAAATTGAATAACTTGTAACCCCTTCTTTGGAGACAATAGGAACCAAAAGAAACAATGAATTGACAAGTTCGAATAACTTTTTTTTCTGAAATTCCTCTCCCCTCCCGCCCCCTTACAGCTGCTAGATAAAATGTAGACACTGAAAAGACAAAGCTTTAAGCCAAGTATCTCCGAGTTTGGTTGGGACCGTGGGCCCTTTCCTGTAGATATGCTGATGGCAAGAGCTTAAAGACCCCCTTCCTCACTGGAGTCAGATCGGCTACGGACTCTGAAAAGGCATTACTATGAAATAGACTGTTTCTTCTGAATAAGTTTGGTTGTGACATGACAGTCTCTTTTGTCAGATATCCTGATAGTTATAATTTAGACCCCCCCCCCCCGTTCCCGAGGCCGGCTTAGTCCCAGAACCTCAAAAGTATCAACTTAGGACTAGCTGCCGAGGAAAAGAGTCTTTCTGATAGATGTCCCAATAAAAAACATTTAGGCACCCTCGCCCCCACAAAGGTTTGATCAATTTCTGGCCAAAATCTGAACATAAGCGTTGACCTTTCGCTAAATGTTGCTGAGATATGGTAACCCTGTCTTGTAGATACACTGATTGCAATTTAGGGCCCATCTGTGTTCCCAATAGAGTTTAATTTGAAAGAGTTGAATCCCCCCAAGAAGTAGTATATATATACACATAACTTTAATTTGGAGAATTAGCTCCCATCCATTTCCCCTACCTATGAGCCAGATCTCAACAGATTCAGTTCAGTAGTTTTGGGCCTAAGCTTCAGTGCTTAAAAAGTTCAAAAGATTGATTAAAAGCGGAAAAAAAGATCGGAATTAGGGATTTCGAGGCCCGCTTTTTCGCGATTCCTTTCCTGGAAATTTGGAACAGATAATGAATTTTGGTACAATATTTCAAATAAATAATTTGTTGTTCTGCTTAAGTCTGGCATTATATGACCCATAAGAAGTATATGTATATATATATATATATATATATATATATATATATATATATATATATATATATATATATATATATATATATATATATATATATATATATATATATATATATATATATATATATATATATATATATATATATATATATATATATATATATATATATGTATATATATATATATATATATATATATATACATATATATATATATATATATATATATATATATATATATATATATATATATATATATATATATATATATATATATATATATATATATATATATATATATATATATATATATATATATATATATATATATATATATATATATATATATATATATATGTGTGTGTGTGTGTGTGTGTGTGTATGCATTTAGCTATTTAGTTCTTAGGTTTTACTTATTTTTGTGCAAAATTTTAAAACTAAAAAAAAAAAAAAAAAAAACAGTAGCCGTAGAAACAACTTCACAGCGAAAAATCAAGTTTCTTAAACTATCTTCCTCAATGCAACAATTTCATCAAACCAGGGTTAAAAACACATGAGACCATTTATGGTCCCATAGACTCGACTTGGTTCCTTACTATATTAGGTCATTCCTTTTGAATGTTTTCACAATAGGAAGGTTAAAGCTTCTTAAACTAATATCCTTTAAATTGCCCAGGTAACTTTAGGACTAACGCCTCATCCACATATATCATTGACTTCTGCGATTTAAAAGATATTAAACGAAACCTCAAAGGCAACCAAAGATCCATAAATGAGGGAGTGCCTAATGATTCCTCTTGGAATGTGGCATTAAGCTCTTTAATAATGATCAACAATGTGATCTCATTCGCATTCCAAACAAAACAAAAGTCTTACAAACCCATCATGGAATGATAAAATCACACAGATCTGTTAGAACAATCATGAGGCGACACATGGGCTTGGTTACCAGTCTGGCCTACTTTTTTGCCAAGAGAAATGCTCCAGCGACTCTTTAACGACCAAACCGCCTGGCAACATATGACATGAATTATAGATCAAATGCATTCAAATTTTTGGAGATTGTGGGCTTTGTTTACGTTTGTTAGTTCATTCATGCAGTTATAGCAGTTCAAGGCATTTTTCTTTTTCTGACTTATTGCTATAGTTTTTCCGCCCAAGGTCTGGTAACGAACTCTTCAAGTAGAAGTATGCAGAATATAGAGGTTTGCTACAATCAATTGTACACGAGGTTTTTTAAGTTGCCTCAGATTTTTAGTAATTCCAAAGGTTAAGTAGCTAATAATTGTCATGCTTTTGCTGAAGTCCGCCGCCCATCGAGGGTTTCCTACTTTAGTAGAATCTGGAACTCTGATGTCTGAGCTCTAAGTATTCTCTGATCAAGGAGGCACACTTGTGCCTCTATAAAGAGGCGACCCACCACAATGTTAAGCGATTTCAGGTCCTAGAGGTCGCAGAGAGACGGCAGTAATCGCATTTTGTAGCCCAAGCTCAAACTAAGAAACTTGCAAAATTTCATCCTCCTCCGACTTTATCTTCATGGGGTAAACTGGGCCGGAAGTTTGGACCCTCCCACCACAGCCCCCCTTTAACGTTGTCCGATTGGGCTGAAATTTAGAGGTTAAGCTTTCCTAGGGCCCGGGAGCTTATCCTCGAAATTTCAGCTCAATCCGATCACTCCTTCCCTGTTTTCAAAAAAACAAATATAGCCACTTAAAATTCATCATCATTTCTTTTTTTTTCTTAGCCACGCCTACAGGCCACAGTTGGCAACGGATCCGGTTGAATGAGGACTCATTCGAAGCAGAATTCGACCTGTTAGGGCCTTTTGATATTTTCAGACCGAAAAAATTATCCCCCGAATTTACATTTACGAAAAAAACCTTAGTTTTTTTTCAAATAATACAGATAAACAGGTTAGACATGCTTTGTTATGAAAATATCTGCGCGTCAATTTTCATAACAAAGCATGTCTAACCTGTTTATGTGTATTATTTGAAAAAAAAAACTACGTTTTCTAAAGAGTTAAAGAGGCTGAGTTACAAGGTCAACCCTTAAAACGTACAGGGATTAGGAGGCAGAGTTGGGGGGGGGGGGGCTGTTAAAGAGGCTGAGTCACAAGTTCGAACCTTAAAACGTACAGGGATTAGGAGGCACCCTGTACGACGTGATTTGCGTATTCAGGAATTAAAAGCCTTAACACAAGAATGTTCAAGAGCGGGGGGTTTGGGGGGCGGCAGCCCCCCAACTTCAACTCCTGACACGATCAGCTAACAGTTAGTCAAGCAATAATAAGTAATAAACTGTACAAAAACGTGCAGAAATTATTTGAAAAAAACTACGTTTTCTAAAGAGTTAAAGAGGCTGAGTTACAAGGTCAACCCTTAAAACGTACAGGGATTAGGAGGCAGAGTGGGGGGGGGGGGCTGTTAAAGAGGCTGAGTCACAAGTTCGAACCTTAAAACGTACAGGGATTAGGAGGCACCCTGTACGACGTGATTTGCGTATTCAGGAATTAAAAGCCTTAACACAAGAATGTTCAAGAGCGGGGGGTTTGGGGGGCGGCAGCCCCCCAACTTCAACTCCTGACACGATCAGCTAACAGTTAGTCAAGCAATAATAAGTAATAAACTGTACAAAAACGTGCAGAAATTATTTGAAAAAAACTACGTTTTCTAAAGAGTTAAAGAGGCTGAGTTACAAGGTCGAACCTTAAAACGTACAGGGATTAGGAGGCACAGTTGGGGGGCTGCCGCCCCCCAAACCCCCCGCTTTCGCAGCCTTTAAATAAAAAAAAAGTTTTTTCAACTGAAAGTAAGGAGCGACGTTAAATCTTAAAACGAACAGAAATTATTCCGTATATGAAAGAGGCTGTGCCCTCCTCAACGCCTCGCTCTTTACGCTAAAGTTTGACTTTCTCACAACTCTTTTTTTTAAACAATAAAAACTTTAGCGTAAAGAGCGAGGCGTTGAGGAGGGCACAGCCTCTTTCATATACGGAATAATTTCTGTTCGTTTTAAGATTTAATGTCGCTCCTTACTTTCAGTTTAAAAAAACTTTTTTTTTTATTTAAAGGCTGCGAAAGCGGGGGGTTTGGGGGGCGGCAGCCCCCCAACTGTGCCTCCTAATCCCTGTACGTTTTAAGGTTCGACCTTGTAACTCAGCCTCTTTAACTCTTTAGAAAACGTAGTTTTTTTCAAATAATAATATTATATCCTTATATATTTTGCGAGATTCCTGGTGTACTTACTACTAAAAAACTTTATGCATGCTGACCAATGGTCGGCGTTGCGCGGATACCGATCTCCTGATTCGATACCTTCGGCCGGAAGTATAATTGCGTGGTTGGGAAAGAATCATTCGTCGCTTCCCGTGTTTTCCCTCAGATTTCTCCAAGCTCCCATTTAGAGCTTGGTCGACTCTGGCTGAGCTTACAGAGCCACACCATTGACCCCCACTGACAACCATTTGACAAACATTTGACAACCATTGAAAAACATTGACCGTTTGTAAACAAATAACCAGCGACACCAGGATTTCAAAAAAATAGTTTCAAAACATGACGCCTTAAATCTTGCTGCGGATTGGTCAATCAAAAACTTGAATTTTGAAATTATACTTTAATTTTGAACAATGTTCAGCTCGAGTATTTACAAACAGAATACATAATTGGTACTATAGTCGAGCATAATTTCAATTTTAATGACAGGTACAACTAGAATATAGCTTGAGTTTGCCACTTTTTCCACATATCTGGTTTCTTCTGCCTCCCTTTTAAATAGTGTTTATTCACTTTAAGAAAACAACCACGTTATGTAATTTTTTCTTCTTCGTGTTTTATCGCTTTTATTTTGAGCATTTAGTATGTTTGTGCGTTGTTGTGTTTTCTTGTTATTAATTAAAAAAAAACTTTCCGAAAAATAAGTTTTCAAAGAAAAGTAAAGGCCATTTTAAACTTAAGCTCAGCAAATACAAATACCTGTTAAAATTCAAACTCAAAACGACCAGAGATTACTATTAAAGAATAAATGTAACCCAAAACGAATAGAAATAAAAAAAACAATCATAGCAAATAACATACGGCAAGTAATAATATAAATGAATAAATAGATCGTAAAGCGAGTAATGCTTAGATTGAATATGAAAATCAAGCTTAAAAAACGAAAAAAAAATATTTTGCTATTGAAGTATAAATGAAACTTAAAACGAACAGAAATTAAATAAACAGTCAATGCAAACAAACATACAATAGATATTAACGTAAATGAATAAACAAATCTTAACTTAAATTGAATATGCAACTCAAGCTTGAAACGAACAGAAATCACTACAAATAAGAGTTTGGGTATCGCCCCCCTCTCACTGTAAAGGTCTAAAACCTACTGCGTCATTGGCTCTTTACTGAAAACCAATTTTATTACAAATATTTGCTTTTGTGCTTAATATTGAAAATAAACATTAAAATTATAGTAAAATCTTGAACTGATCAGCTTTCAGCAATTAGTATCATTATACATCAAATATTCAGTTTAATTTATTATTTCTTTCTAAAGTTGTTCAAGACGATTATAGTTTCACTCCAAACAAGAGTTTGGATACTGTCCCCTTCCTTAACTGCAAATAAAAACCAAAAGCATATTGCGCTTCACTGAAAACCAATTATATTACAAATATTTTCTTTTCCAGTTCTTACAGCATTGACAATAAAAATAAAATTACAGTGAAATAAATTCTTGAACTGGTGGATCTTTCGACAATTAATATCATTATATATCAAATATTCAATTTGATGTTGTTTATACTTTCCAAGACTGTTCAAGACGCGTATAGTTTTCAGTAAAGCGCCAATGGCGCAGTAGGTTTTAGACTTTTACAGTGAGAGGAGGAGGCGATACCCAACTCTTGTTTGTAGTAATTTTTGTTCGTTTCAAGCTTGATTTGTATATTCAATTTAAGTTTCACTCGTTTTAAGATTTATTTATTCATTTACATCAATATCTATTGTATGTTTGTCTGCATTGAATGTTTATTTAGTTTCTGTTCGTTTTCAATTTCATTTATACTTTAATAGCAAAATTTTTTTTCGTTTTAAGCTTGGTTTTCATATTCAATCTAAGCATCACTCGCGTAGGATCTATTTATTAATTTATATTATTACTTGTTGTATGTTTTTGCTAAGATTGTTTATTTAATTTCTGTTCTTTTTGGGTTTCATTTATTCTTTTATAGTAATTTCTCGTCGTTTTGAGTTTGAATTTTAACAGGTATTTGTATCTGCTGAGCTCAAGTTTAAAATTGCCTTTACTTTTCGTTTTTGATTGCAAAAAAAAGCTTCAAGTTTTTAAAAATTCCTTATTTCGAAATCAAACTTTAAAAAAATCAAATGTTCATCGAAGTGTCAAAATACCAAAATACCAACTGGTATCAAAATACCAATATCAAAGTGAAAAAAATGGGGTTTGTGTCAACCTCGGGAGTTTTTATTATCTGATGTTCGAACTATTTTGAACAAAATGGTTATTTTAATTTTTTTATTCGATGGGATTGGGGGAAAAAGGGCGTGGGGGAGGGGCCAATCGTCCGTCGATCTCTTTCGACTCTTTAAAAGTGAACTAGAACTTTTTATTTTCAATCAAATGAGCCTTCTCTGAAGTCTATACGAGCATCCCTTCTATAAGAACCATAAATACCCCCAGAGTATAACTTACAACACCTGTCTCTGGGCCCCGGTGGGTTGTGTTGGCCCTGGAGTTTTAATATCTGATGTTTGAACTTTTTTTTTACAGAATGGTCACCTCAAATTTTTATTGGATTGGTGTATCCATCCGATAAACCCAAAGGCGTGGAGGGTGAGAGGGGCCAGTTGCCTCTGATCTTTTTTTGCTGTGAGAAAATGAACTAGAACTTTAAATTCCATTCAAATGAGTCCTCTTTGAAGTTTATACGAGCATCCCTTTCATAAGAACCATATGCGGCCCCAGGACATAGCTTACAATGCCTGACCCCTGGGAAAAAAGGGCGTGGGGGCTAGGGGCCCTCCAATCTCTTTTGACGCTTAAAAATTGAACTAGAACTTTCATTTTCCATTCAAATCAGCTCTCTCTTAAGTTTGTACGAGCATCCCTTCCATAAGAACCATATATGCACCCAGGGCATAACTTGCAACGCCTGCCCCCGGGCACTGGGTGGTTGTGCCGACACCGGAGTTTTTTTATCGGATGAATTTAGGGAAAAAGGGGCGTGGGGGATAGTTGCCCTCTGATCTCTTTTGACTCTTAAAAACTGAACTAGAACTTTTAATTTCCAATCAAATGAGCCATCTCTGAAGTTTATACGAGTATTCCTTCCACAACAGCTATATATGCCCCCCAGGCATAACTTACAAAGCCCACCCTGGGCCCTGAAGGATTTTGTTGACTCCGCAGTTTTCGTTATATGATCTTAGAACCATTTTGAAAAAATGGCTCTCTCAAAGTTTTATCGGATGGGTTTTAGGAAAACAGGGCTTGGAGAGGTCGGGCTAGTTGCCCTCCGATCTCTTTTGACTCTTAAAAAGTGATCAAAAGTATCAGGTTTTTATGCTGATTTCAAATATATAAGTTTCATCGAGTTTAGTCTTAACAGTCAAAAATAAAAACGCCTGAGAAATTTGCCTCATTTTCGAAAAAAGAGGAAAACACCCTCTAAAAGTCATAGAACCTTAATGAAAATCATACAATCAGATTCAGCGTATCAGGGAACCCTACTGTCGAGATTTCAAGCTCCCATCTGCAAAAATGTGGAGTTTCTTATTTTTTGCCAGAAGAAACATCACGGATGCGTATTTTTTTTTTTTTTTTTAGGAGTGATCGTATCGAGCCAGTTGTCCTAAAATATCGTAAGAGGGCCCATTTGAACGGAAATTAAAAGATCTAGTGCCCTTTTTAAATGACAAAAAAAATGGAGGGCAACTAGGCCCCCTTCCAAGCTCATTTTTTTCCCAAAGTCACCCGATCAAAATTTTGAGATATCCATTTTGTTCAGCATGGTTGAAAATATAATAACTATGTCTTTTAGGGTGATTTAATCCCCCACGGTCCCCGGGGGAAGGGCTGCAAGTTATGAACTTTGCCGAATGTTTACATATAGTATTGGTTATTGGGAAGTATACAGACGTTTTTTAGGGGGAATTTTTTCTGGCAGTGGGGGGAGGAGTTAGGTCGGGGGTTACGTGGGAGGATCTTTCCATGAAGGAAGTTGTCATGGGGGAAGGAACATTGCTATGAAGGGGGCACCGGATTTCCAGCATTATTTAAAAAAACGATCAGAAATTAAATATAAAAAAAAACAAGTTTTTTAACTGAAAGTAAGTAGCAATATCAAAACTTAAAACGAACAGAAATTATTAGGTATATGATGGGATTTGCCCCAATACCTCGCTCTTTACGCTAAATTTTTTTTAAGTCATTTTATCACAACCCTTGGGGCAAGGGTTTTAAGTTATGCCCTGAGGGCATATAAGAACGATGTTGGCACAATGTACTATGTATTATTTTTTTCCTTTAGAGCAGGGCACTTCATATGGAAGGGGTCATCGTAGAAACTTCAAAAGGTGCTCATTCGATTGGAAATTGAGAGTTATAGTGCCCTTTTTAATAGTCGAAAGTGATTGGAGGCTAACTAGCCCCCCCCCCCACGCCCATAATTCCCCCAAACACATCCAATCAAAATTTTGAGATAGCCATTTTGTTCACCATAGTTGGTTTCCAGATAGAAAATATGTTTTGAGGAGGGCACTCCCCCACAACCCTCAGAGCAAGGGTTTTAAGTTATACCCTGGGGGCATATAAGGTTTTTAAAGAAGGTTTTATCGTTTAAAACTTCGAAAAAAGCTCATTCGATTGGAAATTCAAAGGGCTAGTGCCCTTTTTAATAGTCGAAAGTGATTGGAGGGCAACTAGCATCCCCCCCACATCCATCATTCCCCTAAACACATCCAATAAAAATTTTGAGATAACCATTTTGTTCAGCGTAGTTGATTTCCAGATAGAAAATATATTTTTGAGGAGGACACTCCTCCACAACCCTCAGGGCAAGGATTTATAAGTTATGTCCTGGGGGCATATAAGGTTTTTATTGAAATCTTTGTCGTAGAAACTTGAAAAAGGGCTCATTCGATTTGAAATTCAAAGGGATAGTACCCTTTTTAATAGTCGAAAGTGATTTGAGGGCAACTAACCCCCCTCTCACGCCTACTTTTTCCCCAAACACATCCAATCAAAATTTTTAGATAGCCATTTTATTCAACGTACCGGAAAAGTTTTGGAAATTAGGTCTTTAAGGATGAAAACCCTCCCCCACAGCCCTCAGGGCAAGGGTTGTAAGTTATGCCCTGGGGCATGTAAAGTTTTTATTGAAAGCGTTGTCGTAGAAACTTCAAAATGGCTCATTCAATTGGAAATTGAAAGGGCTAGTGTCTTTTTTAATAGTTGAAAGTGATTGGATAGCGACTAACGCCCCTCTCACGCCCACTATTTTCCAAAACACATCCAATCAAAATTTTGAGATCCATTTTGTTCAACGTAGTTGAACGTTTTTGGAAATTAGGTCTTTTAGGATGATAACCCCCTTAGAGCCCTCAGTGCAAGGGTTGTAAGTTATGCCCTGGGGGCATATAAGGTTTATATAGAAAGTTGTTGTATAAATCATAGGCAGCACGATCGCGCTGCCTAAGTAAAGAACGGGGATTATCGAGAACGAGACAAGAAACGGGGACTAAGTAAAGAGGAGGACACTCCCCCACAACCCTCAGGGCAAGGTTTTTAAGTTATGCCCTGGGGGCATATAAGAACGATGTTAGCACAATGTATTATTTATTAATATTTTCCTTTTAGAGGAAAAAACTTCGTATCGAAGAATTTGTCGTAGTAACTTCGAAAAACTTTCGAAAAGAGCTGTCATTCGAAAAATTGGAAATTCAAAGTATAACGAACTGGGAGTGGCTTGTGCCCCCCTCCCCCCTTTTTAATAGTCGAAAGTGATTGGAAGGCGACTAACCACCCCTCTCACGGCCGCCCACCATTTTCCCAACCATCCAATCAAAATTTTGAGTGCCCATTCACGCGCCCCAGAACTTCCCCACACCCTCTCACGACCCCCCACCATTTTCTCAAACACATCCAATCAAAATTTTGAGATAGCCATGTTGTTTAACGTAGTTGAAAGTTCTGGAATTCGGTCTTAGAGGATGACAACCACCCTAGCAGACCTTAGAGTAAGGGTTGTAATTTATGCCCTGGGGGCATATAAGGTGTTTATAGAAAGCATTGTTGTTTCCAAAAGGGCTCATTCGATTGGAAATCGAAAGGCCTAATGCCCTTTTTAATAGTCGAAAGTGATTGGAAGGCTTGACAGTTTTATAGTAAAGATCGAAGTGGGTATAATGTAATATTTTTTGTTGTTGTTGTTGTTTAAACCAGGGCACTGAAAAAAAAATCCAACTGAAAAAAATACAAATGAATGTGCATTGTCAGTTTAATATACATATACTGATATTTAGTAATCAAAATGTTAATGTTATTTGATTTATTAAAGTTATAAAAGTAAAAACATTTATATTTTTTCAGTAAATTGCAAATTTTGTTCTGGCCTTAGGAAGGCATAGGGGTTTTGCACCCAAACTTATGTTAATTTCTGCTCGTTTTGAGTTTGACTCGCTTAATTTTTTGTAATTTCTGTTCTTTTTGGGTTTTTCATTTATTTATCGATGCTGATTTGTGGTAGTTTCACGCTTGGTAGATTATTTGATTTTATTTTGCTCATTTTTTGTTGATGGAGTTCTTTACTTTTTTTTGAAAAACTTATTTTGTGGAATTTTTTTTTTAAATTGATTACAATAAATAACCGAGTCAAACTCAAAACGAGCAGAAATTACCATAAGTTGGGCGCAAAACCCCTATGCCTTCCCAAGGCCAGAACAAAAATTTGCACTTTACTGAAAAAATATAAATGTTTTTACTTTTATAACTTTAATAAATCAAATAATATTAACATTTTGATTACTAAATATCAGTATATGTATATTAAACTGACAATGCACATTCATTTGTATTTTTTTTCAGTAAAGTGCAAATTTTGTTCTGGCCTTGGGAAGGCATAGGGGTTTGCGCGCCCAACTTATGTTAATTTCCGCTCGTTCTTCTTCTTTTTTTTTTCGGGTTTTGTCCGGCATGCAGTAATGCATTGGATGTGTTTTTTTAAATGAGATGTTTGTTTATTTATTTATTGTAACCCGTTTGTAAATAAAAAAAAAAATAATAATAATAGGGGTTTTGCGCCCAACTTATGTTAATTTCTGCTCGTTGTGAGTTTGACTCGGTTATTTATTGTAATTTCCGTTTGTCTTGGGTTTCATTTATAAATCGATGCTTAATTGTGGTTGTTTCACGCTTGGTAGATTATTTGATTTTATTTTTGCTCATTTTTTGTTTAATGGAGTTCTTTACTTTTCTTTGAAAAAACTTATTTTCTGGAAAAAGTTTTTTAATTTTTTTTTAATTAATTTCTGTTTGTTTTATATTAACATAGTCTTTTCAGGGAAAAAAAGAAAATAATACTTTAAATCTTTTCGTTTTTTAAGACTTTAAAGTTTGGCCTGCTATTTGTATGCTGGAGACAAATTTTCATCAATTTTTAAACAACTACACTCTTCTAAAAATCCCCCCAGGGCATAACTTATAACCCTTGCCCTGAAGACTTTGGGGGAGTGTCCTGCTCAAAGGTATAATTTCCTGAACTTTGAACTGCGTGGAACAAAATGGCTATCTCAAAATTTTTATTGGATGTGTTTGGGAAAATGGTGGGCGTGAGAAGGGCGTTAGTCGCTCTCCAATCACTTTCAACTATTAAAAAAGGCACTAGCCCTTTCAATTTCCGATTGAACGAGTCCTTTTGAAGTTTTTTACGCTTTCAATAAATACCTTATACGCCCCCAGGCATAATTTACAATCCTTGCCCTGAGGGCTGTGGGGGGGTTGTCATCCTCAAAGACCTAATTTCCAGAAACTTAAAACTACGTTGAATAAAATGGCTATCTCAAAGTTTTGATTAGATGTGTTTGGGGAAAAGATGGCCGTGAGAGAGGGCGGGTTAATTGCCCTCTAATCACTTCCGACTATTAAAAAGGACACTAGCCCTTTGAATTTCCAATCGAATGAGTCTTTTTTAAAGTTTCTACGACAACACCTTCTATAAAAAACCTTATATGCCCTCAGGGCATAAATTACTACCCTTGCCCTAAGGGCTGTGAGGGACTGTCCTCAAGAACATAATTTCTATCTGGAAATCAACTACGCTGAACAAATTGGCTATCTCAAAATTTTGATTGGATGTGTTTTCGGGAAATGGTGGGCGCGGAAGGGGTGTTAGTCGCCTTCCATTCACTTTCGAAAATTAAAAAGGGCACAAGCCACTCCAATTTCCAATTGAATGAGCACTTTTCGAAGTTTCTATGACAACTTCTTCGATACGAAGTGCCCTGCTCTAAAGGAAAAAAAATTAATAAATAATACATTGTGCCAACATCGTTCTAATATGCCCCCAGGGCATAACTTAAAACCCTTGCCCCAAGGGTTATGGGGGAGTGTCCTCCTCTTTACTTAGTCCCCGTTTCTTGTCTCGTTCTCGAGTGTCCCCGTTCTTTACTTAGGCAGCGAGATCGCGCTGCCTATGATTTATACAACAACTTTCTATATAAACCTTATATGCCCCCAGGGCACAACTTACAACCCTTGTGGTGGCAAATGGTGGGCGTGAAAGGGGAGTTAGTCGCTATCCAATCACTTTCAACTATTAAAAAAGGCACTTGCCCTTTCAATTTCCAATTGAATGAGCCCTTTTGAAGTTTCTACGACAACGTTTTGAATAAAAACTTTATATGCCCCCAGAGCATAACTTACAACCCTTGCACTGAGGGCTTGAATGGGTTATCATCCTAAAAGACAAAAATTCCCAGAACTTTCAACTACGTTGAACAAAATGGATATCTCAAAATTTTAATTCGATGTGTGAGTCGCTGTCCAATCACTTTCAACTATTAAAAAAAGGCACTAGCTCTTTCAATTTCCAATTGAATTTTCAAAATGGTGGGCTTGAGAGGGGCTTTAGTCGCTATCCAATCACTTTCAACTATTAAAAAAAGGCACTAGCTCTTTCAATTTCCAATTGAATGAGCCTTTTGAAGTTTCTACGGCAACGCTTTCAATAAAAACTTTATATGCCCCCAGGGCATAAATTACAACCCTTGCCCCGAGGGCTGTGGGGGAAGGGGTTGTCATCCTTAAAGACCTAATTTCCAAAACTTTCAACTACATTTAATAAAATGGCTATCTATAAATTTTGATTGGATGTGTTTGGGGGAATGATGGGTGTGTGGGGAGCTAGTTGCACTCCATTCACTTTCGACTATTAAAAAGGGCACTAGCCCTTTCAATTTCCAATCGAATGAGCCCCTTTTGAAGTTTCTACGACAACGCCTTCTATAAAAACCTTATATGCCCCCAGGGAATAACTTAAAACCTTTGTCCTATGGGGCTCTGGGGTAGTGTCCTCCTCAAAAATATTTTTCTATCTGGAAATCAACTATGCTAAACAAAATGGCTATCTCAAAATTTTGATTGGATGTGTTTTGGGGAAATTATGGGCGTAGGGGGGGGGGGGGGGGGCTAGTTGCCCCCCAATCACTTTCGACTATTAAAAAGGGCATTAGCACTTTGAATTTCCAATCGAATGAGCCTTTTTGAAGTTTCTACGACAACGCCTTCTATAAAAACCATATATGCCCCCAGGGCATAACTTAGAACCCTTGCCCTGAACGTTGTGGAGAGTTTCCTCCTCAAAAACATATTTTCTATCTGGAAATTAACTACGCTGAACAAAATGGCTATCTCAAAATTGTTATTCGATGTGTTTGGGGGAATGATGGGCGTGGGGGGGGGCTAGTTGCCCTCCAATCACTTTTGACTATTAAAAAGGGTACTAGTAAGCCTTCGAATTTCCAATCGAATTAGCGTGTTTTGAAGTTTCTACGACAGCGCCTTCTATAAAAAACCTTATATGCCCCCAGGGCATAAACTTAAAACCCTTGCCCTGGAGGTTGTGGGGGAGTGTCCTCCTCAAAAACATATTTTCTATCTGGAAATCAACTACGCTGAACAAAATGGCTATCTCAAAATTTTTATTGGATGTGTTTGGGGGAATGATGGGCTTGGAGGGGGGGGGGGCTAGTCGCCCTCCGATCACTTTCGACTATTAAAATGGGCACTAGAACTCAATTTCCAATCGAATGAGCCCCTTTTGAAGTTTCTACGACGACCTCTTCCATATAAAGTGCCCTGCTCTAAAGGAAAGAATAATAAATAGTACATTGTGCCAACATCGTTCTTATATGCCCTCAGGGCATAACTTAAAAACCCTTGCCCTGAAGGTTGTGTGGGGGAGTTGTCCTCCTCAAAAAATATATTTTCTATCTGGAAATCAACTACGCTGAACAAAATGGCTATCTCAAAATTTTGATTGGATGTGTTTGAGGGAATGCTGGGTGTGAGGGAGGGCTAGTTGCCCTCCAATCGCTTTCGACTATTAAAAAGGGCACTAGCCACTCCAATTTCAAATCGAATGAGCCCTTTTCGAAGTTTCTATGACAACTCCTTTGATACAAAGTGCCCGGGTATGGAGAAAAAAAAAACACATTTTGCCCACATCGTTCTTTACTTAGGCAGCGCTAGCGCGCTGCCTATGATAACGGCCTTTATGATTAAGGGGTCATTCTTAAAGAATTGGAACAAAATTGGAACTTTAGCGTAAAGAGCGAGGTATTGAATAGGGGGCGAACCCCTTATATACGTAATAAAAATATACGAATATAGTAGTTTGTTACGTAAGTTAATTCGTAAGTTACATATATTTTTACTAATAAAAAACGTTCGTAATTAAAATTAAACAACTTTCGAGAAAGTCATTTAACTAAAAAAAAGTTAAATTACTATGCAAATTTCGTTTTTAATTATTCATGTCCGGTAAGCCAAAATCAAAACCGGTATTAACTCAAAAACGTTCAGAAATTAAATTAAAAAACAAGTCTTTTTAATTAAAAGTAAGGAGCGACAATAGAACTTAAAAAAGAACAGAAAATTATTACGTATATGAAAGGGGCTGTCGCCTCCTCAACCCCTTGCTCTTTACATTAAAGTTTGACTCTTTCTCATGACTATATTTTTTAAAACAATTAAAAAACTTTAGCGTAAAGAGCAAGGCGTTCAGAAGGGGACAGCCTCTTTCATATACGGAATAATCTCTGTTCGTTTTTAAGCTTTAATGTCGCTCCTTACTTTCAGTTAAAAAAAAAAAACTTGTTTTCTTTTTTTGTTTGTTTTTTTAATTTCTTAAACGAGAGGATACGGGCTCAAGGCCCATCTCTCTTGACGTGATTGCCTGGCCTGAGTGTATGGTATAAAAATGTTTGAAGTTCAGTTAAGCCTACCAAACGTGCAGTGCTGTGTTCTATTGTATTATATATTTGTCATGAAAAACAACCCTTTTGGATTTCAATTCTGTGAAGTAAGCAATAATGAAATTTGAAACAGGTTTGACTGTTTATATAATATTAAGCCTTAAGCCATTTCCTCCTTTCTCCTCTTCTGACAAAATGGCCAAGTTACATCGAAATGAGTAACCAATCAAGGTGCATTTACCAAAGATGGGGCTAGTTCAACCTCGGCAATATCAGGGCTGCCACTGAGGTCACTATTTCCCTAAAAGTCACTTTTTTGAAGAGGAACCTTGAAAAGCATATCAGGCCTATGAACTTCGTTCTCCTCATAATGCGTAGTGGTTGGCCATGTGCGAGATTATTTTGTTTTATTCTATGGCGCTTGGACTTTTTTTTTATTCCCTTTCCAAATAATGCTTAAACGTGTGAAAACTTATAATAAAATGGTTTTTCAGATGCACATCTGACACACATGTAGACACATCTACACATATGTAGTGTAACAAAAACATGATTTGTGTTTCATCTGATCATTTCACAGTTGCAAACCATACTATTCCTTGTCTTAAGAATGTCAGGACACAGTTTTGGCTGTTTCAATGGCATGCTAACGAAGGCCATGATAATATCTATTTTGTAGTACCGTTAGATATTAATGTTTTTTTTTGTAGATTTTAATGTTATTCAGTGTGTGAATTTTCTGGCAATGGGGAAGTGTAATTTATACTCCACTTGGTTAAAAAAAAAGTCGACGACTCGGGACGATGCGTGGGTGACTGGTGCGCATCCACAAAGAGTGATGAAGGGGCTTTTTGTAAAGTTTGTTGCAAGACTTTCAGTTGTGTTAAAGGGTGGCAAGCGATACCACAACATTCTCAAGGAGCAAAGCACGTAGAAAATGTGAGAGCTTCGCTGAATCCCTTGCAGCTAATTCGTCAGCCAAGATCTGCTGCCTGTGAACATTCGACTCTTGCTTCCGGAAAGCATCACCAAGTTGAACTGCAAATGATTGCAAAGAGAGATGCGTCGCTAAATGCAGAACTGATTTGGGCTCTAAAGAACGTGGTATCAGATATGTCAGCAGCTTCGTGCGATGGTCTCGGTGATGTTTTTAGAGCAATGTTTGGAGATCCTGCTGCTAAAGACTTCAGTCTTGGGCGAACCAAGCTCGGTTATATAATAACAGAAGTATTGTATCCCTATTTTAGAAAAAGGCTCCTTGAAGACATTGGCTCTTCCTTTTTCACATTGCTATATGATGAAACAACAAACGCCGAAGGTGTGAAAGAACTGAACGTCATGATACGATATTGGTCTGAGTTGGCAGAAAAGTTTCCTGCTGTCATTTGGAGACTTTCTTTGTTGGAAGAGCCACAGCAGAAGATCTGCTAGCACATTTGCAACAGTCTTGGCTAATGCCGATTTACCTGATGTTGGGCAGCGACGGAGCGACGGTCCGAATGTCAACAAGAAAGTGTGGCGACTTTTTAATGGAGAGATTAAGTTGCTACGTAGAAACAGAGGCCTCATTGATGTTGGCACCTGTAATATTCATATGATTCACAATGCTTTTTTGAAAGGCTTAGAAGTTCACAGACAGGCTGTTTCTGACCTTGTTATTCGTATGTACTACTTTTTCCACGGGTAGCTCCTACGTGCAGAGGAATACACAAAAATACAATGTTCCCTTGGGCTTCCGTTTCATCGTTTTGTGAAACATGTTACCTCCCGGTGGCTTACTCTTGGAGAAGCAGTGACGAGGCTCCTCGAGCAGTGGGATGGACTTACTGAGTTTTTTTTAAGTACATTCCGTCAAAACAGAAACAGTTAATGAAGTCCAGTTGATATACTGCAATTGTTTCGTTGCTAAAATCACCTGCAACAAAAGCTCTGGTTTTGTTCGTCGTCTCACATGCTGACCGGTTTGCTGGCTTCACTGGAATGTTCCAGTGGGAGGATCCTCTGGTCCACGTTCTATATGAAGAAATGAGCAGGCTTCTGCTTATCCTGCTGAGTAGGTGCTTGAAACCTGGTGTTCTAGTGGATATTCACGGGAGACGGAGCGTCGTGGTCGCAGATTTAGACGTGTTTGATAACTTTTTTCCTTAGAAAACGTAGATTGTGGCCAAGGAGTTGGAGAATGCCTTGCAAATCTGTCAGAGTTAGAACGTGCTCAGTTTCGTACCAAGGTCAAAGAAGCTTACGTTTCTGCGTCCAAGCATATTTTGCAAAAGATGCCTCCACCTGGATCTGTCTTGAAATATTTTCGTTGCCTTCGCCGTGAAAATCGTAAGCTTCCCAGAAGTTCCTCCGACTTGTTAAAGATCTGCCAAGTGATGCCTTTCACTATAAATTGTGACAGAGTTAAAGATGAGTGGGCGCTACTACAGCTTGAGCCTGAGCCGACAATTGCCACACATAGTGTTGAAGAATTTAGGAAGTATTTTTTTGACCTGAAAGACGGTCAAGGTAAAACCCGAAGTACCCTCAGATCTCTGGGTAGTAAAAGCCAGTTTGTCCCTGTCACATGGCAATGCCGATGTCGATAGAACCTTCTCAAAGTCAGGTCGCATTTTAACTGAGGATAAAACCTGCATGGGTTTGAAGATGCTAAATGCAAGGCTAGTGATTTGTGATGGTATGAAGAGATACGGAAACCGACCTGAATGTTAGCCAATTACGCGAAAGCTGCTTGATCTTGGCCGGGCTTCAAATCAGAGTTACAAAGCCCATCTTGAAAATGAGCGTAGGAAAAAAGATGAAATGGAAGCGCGTCGAAAGGAGGAAGAAGAAGAGAAACTTGCCAAGCAGAAAGAAAACGAGCAGCTGATAGCAAGCGAAAAGAAGAAGATTGAAGCATTGGAAGAAAATCTCAAAGACATAAAATCGAATCATACTGAACAAGGAAAAAGTTACTGATAAGCTGATCGAGGAAGCTAATGAAAAACTAAAGAAAGCGATACAAGCGAAAGACCTCTTGGAAATTTGGATTGCCCAGGCAATGATTGAAGCAGCAATGAAAAGGCTAAGTGAAGAAAGAGAAACTGCCAAGAAAAACGAGTGCATACAGCAGAAAATGTCGAAAAGGCAGGCAAGCTTGATTTTGTCGCTCCTCCCCAAGAAAAAGAAGTGATTTGAAGGCAGTGATTTCTAAAGTCAGTGCTGTGCAATTTTCAGCTTTTGTTTTGTGTTTTCTTTCCTTTTTTCATATCCTTGTATACGAATAATGTCAGTGTATCTGGAAAAAAAAGCTAATGATGATCATCTAGACCTGAATTCAGTGTCTAGTTTTCTGAAGCTAACTTGTAACGGGGCCAAAGCTGGCGATCTTGACCAGTCATTGTTATTTGTGGGTCCCTAAATATGATCACTTTTTTTTACTTTTGGTTGTTATTTGGTCACTTTTTTTTTACTTCAAATGTACCTAAATTTACTATTTTTATGGTCAAGACTTGGTGACAGCCCTGCAATATGCTTACGAATTAGTTTTTAATTTCTATGTTACTTGGCCAATTAGCCCTGAAAAGGGCAATGAAGACTGAACCGTTGTTTAAGACACAGTGACCGATGGGCATTTGATGTATCTTTTGCCCTTGATTTGACTGCGTAACACCAGAAAAATTATAAGTTTAGAATTCGCGGAACTCCTCTTATAATTTCAAAGATCCGTGTAATTAACTATGTTGAGTGGGTCTCCCTAATGCTTTATAAGTACTCCCTTGTCGGTCACGTGGTATATAAGTTAGCTGGGTGTAATATCAAACTATAGAATAAGATAGATTTGTTGTAAAACTTATACTTAGAATTTAAGGGTAAAAATGATATATTAAGTGTAATGCAATTTCTATTGTGGCACAACCAATGGAAGCTGTATCTGAGGATTTTCCGAGTAAACTATTAGATCAGACCTTTACATATCCTTAATTAAATAGGAAATAGATGGAGCCCTCCCCCTATAAATTGGTCCAAAGCTGCTCGCACTTAGAAAAAAAAAATTACGTTAAAACGCTGTAGGAGTATCTTAAATTTCTTACTCGACCTCAAAAGGATTGTCTACCAAGAGAGACGTGAAAAATCTGATGGTTTCTAAAAAGTAAAGTATCAATCTGGTACTATAAATAGTGCATATTTAGGTATAATCTCGAGACTTCTTCTGAAGCTAGGACGAGGGTGCATGTACAATATGTACCTATCTAAGAAATAAATTTGAAATTATATTTATTTTTCAGCTTATGCTCTGGGTTTAATAACAACATTTGTCGCTCTCTTTGTTATGGATATGGCTCAACCTGCCCTTTTATACCTTGTACCCTTTACTGTGATCACTGTAACCATAATTGCCTTGTGTCGTGGCGAGCTGAAGCTGATATGGAAAGAGGTTTGTTCTTTGATTACTATATTAAGATAAATCAACTTTTGAGTTAATTTAATTATTGTTTAAAATTACCAAAAACTTATATAAAAGAAAGATAAGCATTTTTTCGGGGCGGGGGGGGCAATTTGCCACGGGTTTCATATTTAGGTTTAAAGCAATTTCATATTTTTAGTGGAGTCCTGTTTATAATTCGTAGACAGTTTAGTGACGTGTGCATCGCCCTACTTCTGAAAACAACGTTTTGTGTTGGTACAGTTTTGTCATTTTGGGAAGGTGCCCTGCCCGCATAAGGCTCAGAAATTCACAAACGACATATGGAACGTGGAAGCTTTACTATAGAATGTTGGAAAAATAGGCTTTTCTATTATCATATCTGTCCTTTGCAAACTCCTCCCCCTCCCCCTCCTAAAAAAAATAAGAAGAAGGAAACTGAAATAAAGGAATTGTCAGTAGGCTTAGTACTAAAAGTTTCCAGTCGAGGCTTGTCTCTAAGAAGAAAAAAAATTGAATTAAAAAATCAAGTTTCCATCAAGCCACCGGCCAATTGGAGACAAAGCCAAGACAGATTAGTCTGAGTGAGAGGCAAAGCTGGTATAAGCTTTTTTCAGGATTGTATAAGAATGATTGTATTTCCACTTGTTGATAAATAGTCTATCATCCATTCATCTATTCTAGGGTGGAACTAAGGTAGATAGCTATAGAACTAAGGGATGATTGAGATTTTTGGTTTGACTCATGACGGACATAGTCGACTGGACTTGCATGCCAAAGGGAGGACTGATTTTTTTTTTGGACTCACAGGTAAACAAGTGACCTATGCCTAATAGGCTTGCCCGCTTAGAGTTTCAGGTGGACTACCGTGTTTTAGGATTAACACATGACAGACAAGTCCCCCTGGACTCGTGAGCGAACGGGAGACTTATAGTCTAATTAAAACCAAGTTGCCATCAAACCATTGGTCAATTGGAGACAAAGCCAAGACAGATAGTCCGACGAGAGAGGAAAAGCTGGCATAAGCCTTTTTTCAGTAAGTGTGGTAAATCTAAAATAATTAATTTTCCAATAGCTTTCGGCTATTTTAATTTATACATCTTTGTTAAGACATTATAATACATCTCATAATATAAGTGCACACATCCAAGGTTTTAGAAGGGTGGTATTCCCCTCCCCGAGAAAAGTTTATTCAAGCCTAACTGACCTATTTAACGATGTAGGGTGTTTCACACATATTTGAGGGGATTTTTCCTTTGACAAGGTGCATTATAGTTTGTCTGAAGTTTCAGCCAATTATTATGCCCTTATACCACTTGCAAAAATTGTCTTCTGTTGGTGCATAGTTCTGTGTACTCTAAAATGAGTGGTGATTATCTAGCCAAGTCAATTTTATGTGTAGAATCATATTTGCAAGTGCAGAATCATATTTGCATATATTATTTGCAGAATCATATTTACAAGTGTAGAATCATATTTCATATGTGCAGAATCATATTTGCAAGGAAAACACCAGAACCAAGCTGAACCTTGTGACTGCTTTATTGAAAGCATAGTATAAAGTGACCTCTTAAATCTGATGAAGAAATGACTAAAGTGCTTGAAAAGCAGTATTGTTTGGCTCTATATATCAAAGGAGGCACACTTTGTGCCTCTATAAAGAGGCGACCCACCACAATGTTAAGCGATTTCAGGTCCTAGAGGTCGCAGAGAGAGACGGCGGTAATCGCATTTTGTAGCCCAAGCTCAAACTAAGAAACTTGCAAAATTTCATCCTCCTCCGACTTTATCTTCATGGGGTAAACTGGGCCGGAAGTTTCGACCCTCCCACCACAGCCTCCCTTTAACGTTGTCCGATTGGGCTGAAATTTAGAGGTTAAGCTTTCCTAGGGCCCGGGAGCTTATCCTCGAAATTTCAGCTCAATCCGATCACTCCTTCCCTGTTTTCAAAAAACCAAATATAGCCACTTAAAATTCATCATTTTCTTTTTTTTTTTCTTATCCACGCCTACAGGCCACAGTTGGCAACTTATCCGGGTGAATGAGGACTCATTCGAAGCAGAATTCGACCTGTTAGGGCCCTTTTGATATTTTCAGAGCGAAAAAAAAATTATCCCCCGAATTTACATTTACGAAAAACCTCGTTTTCCTATAATAGCCCATGTTAATTTTTTTTTTTCCCACCACAACCCCCCCTTTAAACGTTGTCTGATCGGGCTGAAATTTAGAGGATAAGCTTTCCTGGGGCCTGGGAGCTTATCCTCGAAATTTCAGCTCAATCTGATCACTCTTTCCCTGTTTTCCAAAAAACCAAATATCAAGTTTTGTGGGAATTTGCTTGCGTCGAAATAAGATTCCATTTACTAAAAAACAATTACAATTGTGTCTCATTAGTCCAGCGGTTGATACTCCAGACTGTCAGGCGGAAAACACGGGTTCGATTCACCGTCAGAGCAAATTTTTATATACTGAATTTAAACTTTAAAAAAGAAACTCAGTTTCTTTTTTTTTAATTATTTGAAAAAAAATTTACGTTTTCTAAAGAGTTAAAGAGGCTGAGTTACAAGGTCGACCTTAAAACGTACAGGGATTAGGAGGCACAGTTGGGGGGCTGTTAAAGAGGCTGAGTCACAAGTTCGAACCTTAAAACGTACAGGGATTAGGAGGCACCCTGTACGACGTGATTTGAGTATTCAGGAATTAAAAGCCTTAACACAAGAATGTTCAAGAGCGGGGGGTTTGGGGGGGGGGGGGGGCGGCAGCCCCCCAACTTTAACTCCTGACACGATCAGCTAACAGTTAGTCAAGCAATAATAAGTAATAAACTGTACAAAAACGTGCAATTTGAAAAAAAACTACGTTTTCTAAAGAGTTAAAGAGGCTGAGTTACAAGGTCGAACCTTAAAACGTACAGGGATTAGGAGGCACAGTTGGGGGGCTGCCGCCCCCCAAACCCCCCGCTTTCGCAGCCTTTAAATAAAAAAAAAAAAAGTTTTTTAAACTGAAAGTAAGGAGCGACATTAAATCTTAAAACGAACAGAAATTATTCCGTATATGAAAGAGGCTGTGCCCTCCTCAACGCCTCGCTCTTTACGCTAAAGTTTTTATTGTTTAAAAAAAAGAGTTGTGAGAAAGTCAAACTTTAGCGTAAAGAGCGAGGCGTTGAGGGAGGGCACAGCCTCTTTCATATACGGAATAATTTCTGTTCGTTTTAAGATTTAATGTCGCTCCTTACTTTCAGTTTAAAAAACTTTCTTTTTTTTATTTAAAGGCTGCGAAAGCGGGGGGTTTGGGGGGCGGCAGCCCCCCAACTGTGCCTCCTAATCCCTGTACGTTTTAAGGTTCGACCTTGTAACTCAGCCTCTTTAACTCTTTAGAAAAAACGTAGTTTTTTTTCAAATAATATCCATATGGAATGATCCATCGAAGAATATTTTATTACTGTTACCGTGATTGCCTTGTGTCGTGGCGAGCTGAAGCATCTCCCGCGGGAAAATAACCCCTCCCCATGGAAAACAAGGTTTTCCAAATTTGAGAATTTTATTTGAGTTTTTTTTTAGTTTTGTTGAGAAGTGCTATGGAAAGGGAAAAGGAGGAATTTACACACCATTAGTATCTTAAAAGCTTAGAAAAAAAACTTGCAAATCCATTTTTTTTTTTTTTTTTAAGATTTCCATATCAACTTCTGCAATTTTTGGCAGTAGCGGGTGCCAAATTAAAAAAAAAAGAAGAAGAAAAAATGTAGGCGAAAAATCATCAAAATTAAGCTTAAAATATATGGCACCAAAAATTTTAAGAAGGTTTAGCTTTCCTTTGAAAGGAAAGTTAGTTTTGGGAACCAACAAATTCTTATTGTTTAAGTTTTTAAGGACGAAAGCGTCGTCAAATTCTACAAATTTGTTTTTCCTATCTTCCAAGGGTAAAACTACCACAAATCACCATTTTGAGCTAGGCATACCATACAAGCCCTAAAGGGAATGAAGGGCACAGTGGCTCTATTTCTTTGGGTCTCTCCTGGCATACTAGCCCAGTACACATTCCTCACTATTTCAGTTCAATAAAAATGAAAATTTTATTGAAACCAGGGGACTTGTCTGTCATGTGTTACTCCTAAAACACGGTAGTCCGCCTGAAACTCTAAGCGGGCAAGCCTATTAGGCATAGGTCACTTGTTTACCTGTGAGTCCAAGAAAATTCAGTACCCCCTCTTGCATGCAAGTCCAGTGAATGAAATTAAAATAATAAATGAAATTAAAACGAACAGAAATTACGATAAATAACCCAGTCAAACTCAACGAGCAAAAATTAAAAGAAGTAGGGCTTACCACCCCCACGCCTTCTCAAGACCAGAACATAATTTGCACTTTACTTTAAAAAAAAAAATAAAAAATAACCGTGTATTGTCAGTTTAATATCCATATTCTTATATTTATTCCTTATAGTCTTGATACTTCTTTATTTATTAAAGTCAAAAAAGCGAAAAACATATAAAATGTGTTTTATTTTCCGTAAAGTGCAAATGATGTTCTGGTCTTGAGAAGGCGGGGGGGGGTTGTCAGCCCCTACTCGTGTTAATTTTTGCTTGTTTTGAGTTTAATTCGGTTATTTATGGTACTTTCTGTTCATTTTGGGTTCATTTATTTACTGATGATGATCTGTTGTAGTTTTACGCTTGGAAAATTATTTCAATTTATTTCTACTCATTTTTGGCTTAATGGAGCTTTTACTATTCTTTGACAAGCTTAATTGTGGAAAAGGTTTTTTTTTTAAGTTTTATTTGACTCCATAGTTTTTTACTTTGAAGATTATTTTAATTTATTTCTGCTCATTTTTGGTTTAATGAAGCTCTTTACTTTTCTTTTAAAAACTTGTTCCGTATGTTTCCGATTAACAAATAATATCTGTAAGTAATTAAATAAAAAAAAGACAAGTTTTTCAACTGAAAGTTAGGAGCAACGTCAAAACTTTGTACGAACAGAAATTATTACGTATATGAAAGGGGTTGCCATCTCCTCAAGACCTCGCTTCATTCTAAAGAATTAAGACAAAAAGTCAAAACTTTAGCGTAAAGAGCAAGGTCTTTAGGAGGGTCAACCGCTTTCATATACGTAACAATTTCTGTTTGGTTCAAGTTTTAATGTTGCTTCTTACCATCAGTTGAGAAAAATTGTTTTTCTTAACTTAATTTCTGATCATTTTTATGAAAAATCGGATCCCCATGAAAAATTCCTTCACCCTACGGAAAATTTCTCCATGGAAAATTTTTTCCCCGTAAAGTACCCCTCCCCTTGCAGGGGAAGTTCCCCATATAATTCCATTCTAGCTGAAAATTCTACCCAGAAAATTTCTTGCGGATAAACTCGGGTGACAAATTTCTTCGGAGCGCACTTTCATTTAAAAAAAGACTTCAATTTCTGATTGTTTTTAAAATCATGCCGGTAATCCCCTCCTCCGCGGAAAAGTTTCCCAGCAAAAAGACAGCAAAGGATATTTCCCAGCAAAGCTTTTTTTTGGGGGGGGGGGGGTATAAAAGATATTTTGAAAAACTCATCAAAAAATATAAAATTGATATTTACTCCCTTTTGATTTCTGGGAATATGTCTGGTCTACGCTGTTATTATGAAAGTAAAGACTAAAGAGTAACATTCAATCCCAAAATGACCAGAATTTGTTCCTTATAGGAGGGGGGACTGTCCCTTCCTCATCCATGCCTCCACCTCGTGGTCGCAGAAACTTCGGAGAGTTCTCATTACAACCGAAATTGAGAGTTCTAGTCCTTTTTAAAGGTCCAAAGGGAGGAAGGAGGCCAACCAGCCGCGTGGGGATGGTATTTTCTTGGAGGTGATATTTTCCGAGGATGGATTTTCAAACGGGGTATTTTTCGTTTTTTATGAGGGGTCTTTTCCATGATGGGGGGGGGGGGTAAACGAGGGCCACCAAGTGAACAAGGTTTTTTCCCAGTAGTGATAAAGGCTTTTAATACTGTATAGTCAGTAGTATAAGGGGTTTATATCTGAAACTAGATCTAAATTTAGCATATGACGATAAATCTACTCATGTTGCTCCAAAAAAGGTGGACTAAAAATAATCAAGAGGCCCTAACAACCGCTCATAGCAACCAGAACTAATATAAGGATGGATTTTCAATACAGTTCATATTAATAAGAGAATAGAATTCAGAGAGAGAACAGTTAGAGAGACAAGCAAAAAGTTAAGTTCATTTAGGTTCACTTATCATGGTGCGCCATGCTAAGTGAACCTATATGAACTTAACTTTTTGCTTGTCTCTCTCACTATGCATGTGTGTCCAAGCGGGTGTGCTGCCATCTATAAGTACAGCCGAAAAGGTGTGCTTCCATCTATAAGTGGAGCTCAAAAATAAGATGGGAGAACTTGTGGGTGATTTTTTTTCAACACTATTCCTTTAAAATGACTCTCACACTGTTCATTAAAAGTTCAAGTTTTATTCAAAATTTTCTCAAAGAAGAGAAAAAATTTCCACTTCAGTTCTGAATTTTCTCAAAGAAGAGAAAAAAAAAAAAATCTCAAGTTCTGTTCTGAATTTTTTTTAGAAGATAGAAAAAAAGTTATACTTTGGTTCTGAATTTTTCCCCAAGAAGAGAAAAAGTTCCACTTTAATTCTGAGTTTTCTCAAAAAAAAGCGAAGAAAAGTTCTCTTTTGAAATTTTCCCCATGAAGAAAAAAAGTTCCACTTTAATTCTGAATTTTCTTAAAGAGGAAAAAGTTACAGTTCAATTCTGAACTTTTCCAAAAAATAGAAAAAAGTTCCACTTGAGTTCTGATTTTTTTCTTATTCTATCATTTCTCTCATAGGACTGTCATATCATCGTTTGAAGTATTTGTGACTTTATTAGTTTTGACTTTATGCATACCCGAATACTAAGCAATCCTTTTCAATAGGTATTATTCTATCATTTCCCTCATAGGGCTGTCATATCTGCATACCCGAACTAAGCAATCCTTTTCAAAAGGTATTCTAAACCATTTCCCTCATAGAGCTGTCAAATCATTTTTTCCCCAAGAAAGAGAAAATTTCCACTTTAATTCTGAGTTTTTTCAAAGAAGTGAAGAAAAGTTCAAGTTTCTCTTCTGAATTTTTTTCCCCGTGAAGAGAAAATGTTCCACTTTGATTTTGAGTTTTCTCAAAGGAGTGAAAAAAAGTTAAAGTTTCTCTTCTGAATTTTCTAAAGGAAGAGAGAAAAAAAAAATATAGTTCAATTCTGAAATTTTTCCAATGAAGAGAAAAAAAAAAAGTTTCACATCAGTTCCGAATTTTCTCTAAGAAGAGAAAACAATTCAAGT
Organism: Artemia sinica; assembly: GCA_027921565.1. Lineage (NCBI taxonomy): Eukaryota > Metazoa > Arthropoda > Branchiopoda > Anostraca > Artemiidae > Artemia > Artemia sinica. Next base: position 34,518,827 of record CM051272.1, read on the forward strand.
TCTTTTCGGAATTTTACCGTAGAAGGTAGAAAAAGATATACTTCGATTCTGAACTTTGCCCCAAGAAGAGAAAGAAGTTTTATTTTAGTTTTGAATTTTCTCAATGAAGTGAAGAAAAGTTAAAGTTCTCTTCTGAATTTTTCCCCAAGAAGAGAAACAGTTCCACATTTAATTGTGGAACTGAAACAAGAGTTTTCTTGAAGAAGTGAAGAAAAATTCAAGTTGTTCTTCTGAAATTCAAGGATCTTACGAGAATGCCTTTTTTTTTCTGACCTTTTCGAACACGACTTTATAAAAAAAAAATGGTTTGCAGTTTTTTCTGGAGGAATGAATTCTTTGTGGACAATTCTCCTTCTTTGAAAAAAAATCAAACGAATCAGCAATGATTTGATCTTTGACTTGCTCATTCGAGCTTTCTTTGGTCGAGGAGAGTTTTTTTCAAGGGTGCCACTCCTCACTTTGCCTGTTGGTCTCAGGATCGTATTTAAACATACATGTTTCATCAGCTGTAACTACACGACTAAAGAAATCTTGCCCATTAGTGATTATGTTCAAAAGATGAAGACACTTGTGTTTTGGCATTCCTTCTCCTCAAATTGAGAAGTATTTCTGCGCCATTTTGGCGCAGACTTTTCGTGTTGCAAGTGTGTAACTCAAAATTTCATGAACGGTAAGTCTGTTCAAATTTAGTCGTTCAGTCAACATTAATGTTTAAACAGTGGCCTAATCTCACAGGTGTTTTCACATGTTCCTTGTTTTCGTCAGTTTTTTGAAGTTGAAGGCGTCCCGGCCCTTAACGTTCTTTCACCTTCAAAATTATCTCTACCCTCCAAAACTGCTTTGTGCCAGCGAAAAAGTTAAGTTATGGATAAATCATGCTCCCCACAGGCCTCTTTTAACTTTTCATGTCACACTTGCCGATTCTCCAAGCTTTACACGAATTTCACGGAGTAAAAACTTAAATTGAGAAATGGGAAAGTTCTGACAAATGTGCTCTCTCAAGGGCAGCAATGCAGGGTTGCCAGATCACTTGCAGTATCGCAAGTCTCATTACTTTTCTGGTCGCGTTTTTAAATATTTGTATCCGTTTTTTTTAGTATATGAATTATTGTAACAATGAAGTATTATATTTCTAAGCACTGTTTAAAGAAAATGTAAATCTATCAGCCAAAATCTGGTTAGCTAAATTGAAATTACAGCTTGCGACAATGAGATAACTTGAAGCTCAAATCAATTTGTATTTATGTGCTTGTAT